>JWZX01002505.1:0-27598 GCA_001275005.1 Chrysochromulina tobinii | reverse complement strand
CATTGACACCGTTCGTGCTGTATGCGCTGCCCGCTCGCGCAGGGCATCCTCAAGTGTGAGCTGCGCGTGGCGGGTGAGCAGGGTGAGGTGACGCCGAGCTCTGTCCTCGTTCAGCTTCGCAAATGAATCGCAGGGAGCATCAGCACTCCTACTCCAAGTACGAGCTAGTCAATATGGCTTCTGTGCGTCTGAAGTCGCCCTTGCGCTTGACCCCGGATGCCAAGGCATTGAGCTTCGAGCTCTCGTGCGCGGTCGCCTTGTCGTCGTTGATCGGAAGGATGCCACTAACATCGCCGCCGAAGCGAAGGTACCACTGTCCTTGTGGCAAAGCGCGGCGGCGGACCCCAGGATGCGCTCGCTCGGCGGCATCTTTGGCGCAAGAGGCCGAGCCGGAGTTGCCATACGATTTCGGGCGAGACAAACAGACTTCCCATCCTAGAGTTATAGACAGTACGATGTACGGGGTCGAGCGCTCGTCTCTTCTCTCTAGATGCGGCGGCGCGTCCGAAGGCCTAAGGCGGCGCGGCGCGCCGCCCTCGAGCTGTCGACGTCGTTTAGAAATTTATAAACCGTCGCCGTAACGCTAGTACGCGTGCGTGAGTATCTTACACATCATAATGGTCTCCGCGCGCTTGGCATCACCGTTAAAGGCCGTCATCGCGCGCCGCCTCGAGCGCGGAGCGCCGCGGATCGGCTTGTTCGAGCACCGTGAGGGCGGCGGCGGTAAAGGTGGTGGTGACGTGGCGCCGGTGATGGTGGTGGTGGTGGGGAGGGTGATGGTGGCGAGGTTGGAGGCGGCGAGGGTGGAGGCGGTGATGGTGGTGGTGGCGATGGTATGGGAAAGGGATGCGTCGGCAAGGGGGCGGCAGCGAGTGTGGTGGGGGGGAGGGAGGCGGCGGCGAGGGCGGTGGCGGCGAGGGCGGCGGCGGCGAGGGCGAGGCGGTGAAAGGGAGGGAGTTGAGGGCGTATGAGAAGGCGGCGGCGAGGGCTGCACATCGAGGTCGTCATCGTCGTCCACAGCCGCCGCTGCGATCCTCACCCTGCTCACCCGCCACGCGCAGCTCACACTTGAGGATGCCCTGCGCGAGCGGGCAGCGCATACAGCACGAACGGTGTCAATGGCTTAACAGCGGCGCAGACCAAAGAGACAGGGCGCGGGTGCTCAACACGCACCGTGATATGGGTGACGTAGGGCGCGGAAAAGACCGTCTCAGCTGGGTAGACCATCCGCTGTCCGGCCGCCATGTTAGTACGTAGCTCCAGGACCCCCGCAGTCAAGCAGAGATGATCTGGTCTCGCTTGGACACAGCCATAGCCTCAGTGCGCGTCCTCTTTGAGCCAGTCGGAGGCATGGACCTCGCGCTCGGCTGAAGCCTTGCGGCTGCCTGTGCGAGCTTTGGCGACCGCAGCAGTGCGGCGCGCACAGCAGTGCGGTCGATGTCGCGCCGCACTCGCCGCAGTGCGGTCGATCAGTGCGGTCGATTCCGACCGCAGTGCGGTCGATTCCGACCGCAGTGCGGTCGATTTTCCGCCGCAGTGCGGTCGTCTCGCACCGCAGTGCGGTCAATTTTCACACAGCACTGCGGTCGATTTTTACCGCAATGCGGTCGTTTCCCCCCGCAGTGCGCAAGAGCAGTGCGGTCGATTTAGACCGCACAGGTGCCGAGCAGTGCGGCTCGCCCAGTAGCCGAGCCCCGCCCAGTTGCTTGGAAACCCCTTCCTACATGTATTCATAAGTCAAGTCAAGTGGACGGACGTGGAAACGCGTTCCTGTGCAACCGCGATGCGTAGATGCTCCTTGTGCGCCTCGTGCTGGACCCTCTGCCGCCGCACTGGAAGCGGCGCAAGGATGTTAACGGCCATGTCGAATATCAGAACACGCTCACCGGACAGATACAGGCCACGAAGCCGAAGCCTCTCGCTCCTGGCTGGCGGCTTACGAAGGACATGAAGACGGGCCGAGTTTACTATTGGAATGTGCACACACGTGAAACGGTCGCATACGACGAGCCGCCACCCCCCACGGATCCGCCGCCTCCGCCGACTCCACCGATGCCCGACGAGACTCAGATAGAGACTCCGCGAAGAAGCAACAGTCTGAAGGATATCTTCTCTGGCCGTCTGACCTTGAGTCGTCGCACAGGGCAACCTGACGAGTCGGAGATAGAGATCTCGCGAAGCAAGAGTCTGATGCCACGTGCGCGTATAAGCGGCTTCTCAGCGGCCTTCGACCAGGGCAGGGCAGGCCCCTCAGCTCAGCCGACTGGGCAGCAATTTCCACCGATGGGCCCGAATCATGCGATTCTCGTGCGCTTGCGGCGTACCGACGCGGCCACCTTCGTCATCGCCAGTGGCGTCGTGGTTCTTAGGGCCTTCGGTATTGCTAGCGGCGTCGTAATCCTTAGGAGCGTTTCCCCTGACGAGGCTGTGCAGCAGACGATTGGCCGGCACCTCGGTGCCAGGCTTGTGTCTGTCAATGGCCGATCATGCCCTCGCGACCCTGCTGCAGCAATGGAGATGCTCCAGCGTGCACAAGCAGACGGCGATCATGTTGATGTGGAGCTCCTGCCTGCCGGCAGGGGCGGCGCGTGCAGCAAGGACGATGGGTAGCGTGTCGCGCGCGTGCATAGAACACTATACGTGTACATATTTTACTTCAGAAGATCTACCTTCTACGTAGCTGTACTAACGTCGACACGCGGATCGCACGATCTCGACCATATCGTGAATTTTCTGATCAGGTCTGACTGAGTAGTCGGTAGACGTCGCCCCCAGCCGTCACTTGTTGCTGCCGAATCGACAGTGTAGAATCAAGAATGAAACATGAGATAACATCATACACCATGTACCCGGTGAGAGCGTGTGGTCAGCCGACATCCTCTCAGGACTCTCGAGAGGCCGTCGTTCGCCCGAGAGGCTCCGGTCCCGCCCAGCGCGCCCCAGCCGGGGCAGGCCCTCTACACTGTCCGTCAACACTGACGGAGGCTCTAAGAGAAGGGCCCACACGCGATGGCGCTGAGGTCGCCCAGCTCCTTGCTCACGAGTTTGGCGAGCTCGGCCTTGGTGACCCACGCGTAGTCGTTGCCAGGAGGTACCGTCACCCCGCCCGATACGTAGAGGTGTCGCCACAAGAAGAGGGCGTCGCCGCTGGCGAGCGACGTGTGGCCGAGCGGCGCGTTGCCCATCTGATGCGTCGCCAAGCCATCGCCGCAGCTCTGAGTGATGGCGCGCCGTAGGCCATCCCGAGCACTCTCGGGCGGCTGCCACGCCAGGTGTGGGAACTGCCAGCGGCCATCGACCTGCACCAGCAGGTAGAGACGGTGTGCCAGCTGCCGGTCGAGCGAGCGCTGATCGCCCGTGCGATCACCCTCGCCCTCGCGCGCGCCCTCGCGTTCGACGAGTGCCTCCATGCGCAGGCGCGCACGCTGCTGGTCAGGGCCCTCCTCAGCTGCCGTGAGAGGGGTCGGATAGACCTTTTGTCTCACCGCGGCCGCCTGTGCCTGCTGCTGCACGACTGTGAGCGGCGCCACGTCGGGCGTGAGCATCGGCGAGCGCTCGACGAGCGCCGCGAGCAGTGTCGATTTGCAGCGGGCAGATCTTGCACCGGCGAGCACCGGCCGCACGCCCGCATTGACTGCGTGACGCCACATGTTTTTCCAAAGTTCGAGGGCTTTTGTGAACACCGACGTGGACAGAGAGAGGATCCGGCCCGTCCGCAAGCTCTACCTCGAATTGAAGCCGCCCGCGCCGGGACCCTGAGCGTGCAAGTGCAGCATGCGCATCGAGACGTGCTACGTCTGCTCGGGCCCCAGGTACCCCGGCAAGGGCATCACGTTCGTGCGCAACGACGCCAAGGTCTTCCACTTCTGCCGGTCGAAGTGCCACAGGGCGTTCAAGGCAAAGCTCAACCCGCGAAAGCTGCGGTGGACCAAGGCTTTCCGCAAGGCCGCGGGTAAGGAGATGTCCGTGGACAGCACCTTTGACTTTGAGCGGCTGCGGCAGCGGCCCGTGCGGTATGACCGCGAGCTCATGAAGAAGACGGTGCGCGCCATGGAGCGCGTGCAGCAGATCAAAGAGGCGCGCGAGAAGCGTTTCTGGGAGAAGCGCATGGCGCCCAACGCGGAGGTGGAGAAGGAGCGCGACCTCAAGGAGGTCACTCAAGGCCTCGATCTCATCGTCTCGCCGCTCGCTCAGCAAGAGCTCCAGAAGGTTACGAGGAAGGCCAAGACGAAAGTCGCCGAGAAGGCCATGTGAGCCAAAGGCGGCAACTTGGCCTGCAGGAGTACTGCGGGAGGCAGTTACCCGACTCGGCGCGATCGAGCTCTCGGAGGAGGACGCGACCAACGGCGTGCTGCAGGCGCGCGAGCAGCTCGCCGCGGAGCGCGAGAGCTTAGCGCGCCTGCCGGAGCTAAAGGTGGCATGCTCAAAACGCGCTTGGAACAAGCCTGATATGCGCCGTATGCGACGGTATGCGATGGTTTGTCGATTCGGGACGATTCCTTCTTTCCTTGGGCTGTGAGCATCTCTAGAGTGTAATCTACAAGCTAGGCAAGTCAGTGTGTGCCACGGTCGTTCGCGTGAGCAGTATTAATAATTTCACAGTAGCGTTCACAGATCCGCGACGGGCTGTGAAAACTGAACTTAGAACTACTATGACTCAACTACTATCTACTTGTGTGTGAACATTCCACATTTTTAATACCTATCATCACGCGTCGCTTCGTCGCTGTTAGCGCGTAGATGGCACTCGTCTGGAGATGCTCACAGCCCAAGGTATCGCGACCAGAATCGTCGAAACCATCGACGATCGAGGAGAACAGCTCGCAGATGCGTGTTGATGTACCTGTAAATGATAATCAAAATGACCGGCCGCCGCGGAAACTGGACTCTCGCAGTATCCGAGTGTCCGCTCCATCGCGGCATCGACGTATCTAAAGCACGCTGCGACTTGACGTCGTTCAGAGCTCGGCCTTCTTGTTGTTGCCCATCCTCTGCTTGTGCTGCGCCATGAGGACGGCCAGTTCCTTCTCGCTCACGAAGCCATCCCTGTCAGTATCTGCATAGGCCACGTATTGGGCATGCAAATTGACTCGAATCCACTTTTCATTTGTTTCTTTGATCTCGTGCGTCGCCAATCTGCCGTCTCCGTTCTGGTCCATGCGGCGAAGAAGGTCGTCGTAGAGCTGCGCATCATCAACCTCGTTTGCAAGCCCGAGCATTGTCGCCGCGGCGCAAAGTGCTACAACCAACTTCATATCAGCGTACCTAAACACTTTTGCGCAGGCCTGATCAAGTGCGAGAAGCGGCGGCGGCGACTCGAGGCCTCACACGCAAGAGCGCCACTCGAGACTGACGACGGAGGAGCTGACGGGCTACCACATGTGGTCCGTCGTGCTCACGTGCTTCTTGCTGCTGCTGTGAAAATTGAACCATTGCTGTGAAAATAAGCAGCTCTCATCGTATGGGTGTCGAATTATGACCATTGGCTGTGAAACACAATTCGCAAGACCTCCGGCACCCCCAAGCACGAGGGCCGCCGCCGCCCCACGAGGTTGTCTTCTCTAACCACACGGTTCATGCTACATCTACATGTAGACAGTATCTGCGTCAGTATCCTCCGCAACACCTCAAGCGGTGCTGCCGAACACCAGGCCGCGGTCCGCGGGGGGAACGAGGCGAGCCAGCAACCTCCACCCTTCTCCATGCCTGCATGCACCTTTATGTTTCCGTGCATTCCATCATGCTTGGCATGATGTTCGTTGGATGTCGCTCATCTTGCTTGTTGGCATCCATCACAAACGTGCATATAGTATGTGCCACTGGCGACAAGTGGCATGTAGCCCACAGAGGCCAGTCCTCGTTCATAACCGGAAACGTCTGCATGTGTTCATGTGTTCACTTCCTTTTGCTCTTCTTCTTTTTCTGCATTCGCCGCTGGAACCGGTTGACATCGTCATCGGCACCGTACGGATCAGCAGCAAGACCCTTGGGCTTCTCCTTGGGAGGCGGAGCGCGCTGCGCACGTAGATCGCGGTCAAGCACCGCAGCCTCACGCGTCAGGCCCTGGTCTCGCAGCATGGCGGCCGCATCCTCCATCTCGCGCAAGCTCTGAACCTGCCGCTCCGCGATGCGTCGGTCCTCGAGCGCCAGGTACGCCAAGCCTCCAGCCAGCGCGAGCAGCACGAGCAAATACGCAAACGCAATAGGGTTCTCGATGAGGTCGCGGGCCGGCCGACTCTCTTCGTCAGCATTTGACAGCTGGTACTTGAGGTCGTCGAGAATGCTGCAGGAGAGCGGCCCGGCTCGTGCGACGGAGGCGTGTTGCGGCGTGAGCAGCGGAGCTGCCGGTGAACCAGTCAGGAGGCGCATGAGTCTTGCGAACCCAGCGGCACGAGCACTCGTGCTTGCGCGAGGGGGCGCTTGAGTGTGGAAGCGCCAAAACTTCTCGATTTCACCGAACTGTGATCAGGACAGAACTGAAGTCAGAGTAGCGAGCCACTTAATCCGACGCTAGCTTGCCTGCTTCTTGACGTCGGTTTCAACCCAGAACACCCAGACCACGAGGAAAAGGGAGGCCTCGCCGCGAGCTCTACTTGTACGCCGAGATGCCCATCATGCCTCCTGTGAAGCGAGGTGGTGCTGCTGCCGGCGGCTCTGCAGCGAGCGGCGCTGCCGCCGGCAGCACGGCACGGTCAGCGAGCAGCGCGGGAGCCTCCAGCAGCGCAGCTGGTCCAGCTAGTGGTGGCAGCGACCGCGGCAGCGGCAGCCCTTCAAACGGTAAGCAGAAGGAAGTCGTCGGAAACGGCGGCACTTCTGGCGGCAGTGCATGCCGGCAAGGTGTCGGCAGCTGGGCCGCGATGGCGGCCGCCTTGCCGGCCGCGATTGGCGCCACGGAAGCAGGAACTGACAACGACGATGATGATCTGAAGCGCGCGATCGCCGAGAGCATGCGCATGGCGCACGAGCAGCAGGAGGCGGCGCTCACGACGCCCGGCGCACGCGTCGAGGCCGGTATGGTGGTGGTGCCCAACGTGGGCGACGCGGCGCCGCTCTCGATTCTCGAAGCCGAGTATGCGGCGGGCGATCACGGCGCCCTCTGGGCGGCGAAGCTGCGCGCGCTCTCGGCGCGCTACGTGGCCATCCGCCGCGTGCGCGGCGACGGCAACTGCTTCTACCGGTCCCTTTGGATGGGATACATGGAGCGGCTGCTCGCGCTGCCGGTAGCGGAGCGGAGGCGCTTCTGGGAGGAGGAGGTGCCATCGCTGGTGAGTACCATGCGCGCTCACCTGCCTGACGACGAGCGCCGCCACGCGTTTGTGACGCTCGGCGAGACCTTTGCGCGCTCGGCCTGCGCGCTGTGCAATGTGCCCGACTCTGCGCCCGACTCCGCGGCCGGCGCGGCCGACGCGGCGGTGGCAGCGCTGCTTGCGGCGGCGCGGCGCTCTGACGAGAGCCGAGAGGTCCTTCGTTGGCTGCGGCTGCTCACCTCGGCATGCATGCGCTCCGAAAAGGAGGTGTACGCGCCGCTCGCGATCAGCTACGGCGCGGGCGTCGGCGCCGGCGCCGGCGCGGCCGACGGCGGTACCGACGGCGGCACCGACCTGGACACGTTCTGTACGCGGGAGGTGGAGACGATGGATGTGGAGGCGGACGAGCCGCAGATCCAGGCGCTCGCTACGGCGCTCAACGTGGTCGTGCGCGTCGAATACCTGGTCCCGCGCGGACCGCACAGGCACGTCGTGTGTGGCCTCCGCGCCGCCCTCGCGCCCGCCGCCGCCGCCGCCGCCGCCGCCGCCGCCGCCGCCGCCGCCGCCGAGGGCGCTGCGGAAGAGACGCCCAGCACGGCGCCCAGCACGGCGCCCGGCACGGCGCCCGTCGCCTCCGTATCGCGTGTGCGTTGCCGGCTGGCGGCGTGCGTCCTCTACCGTCCGGGCCACTACGATGTGCTCACGCCGCGCAACTGGGACGACCCTGCCTTGCTCGATGGGACGGACCAGGGGGCAGCAATGCTCGTCGAGGAGCCTCTCATGGACAAGCCAACCAGCCAGCCTGAGTTGCCGGTGCTTCCGCCGCCATCCGTCGAGGCGAGCGCCGGCGCTGCCGCCTCCACCGGCGCTGCTGCCTCGCGCGTCGCCGGCGCGTCAAGAGACGACGATGACGATCATTCCCAGCAGCTCGAGCTACTCCTCTCGCTAGCGCCGGACGCGAGCGATGAAGCGCGGGCTCGTGCCCTCGACGCGGCGCGCGCGGCGCAGCGGCTGCCATCGTACAACCGCCTCGAAGACATGCAGGCCGACGTGTCGCTCATTGAGCACGCGGCGGCGCTGCTTTTTGATCCGGAGGAAGTGGATCGATTGCTGCGCATCGCCCGAGGGTCCCGGGCCGTGGGCGCAGCTCGAGCGCGGCGCGATTAACATCAGGTCCGGGGGTGAGCAAATTTTCAAATGTTTTGGTTTGGTATCGCTATTCTACGCGTCCTACAACGGTCACTTTAGAGGTTCGTCAGGTCGGGATTCTGGATGAGCCAGAAGCCGTGCAAGTTGGCAACAACTATGGCAAAGCCGATTGCCCACGGCTGCAAACGTTTGTTCAAGCGGGTGGTGGTCATGCGAATGATCGGGAACAGTGGCGCCCAGACGAGCGGCGTGAGAAATTTGTATTCCTGTATCGTCCACTCCGGCGTGCCCTGCAGTGCGAGGCGCGCCATGTTGTTGAGTGCATGCTTGTTGCGCAGCGCGTCCCGCTCATCCGCCCGTGCTGCCTGCGCAGCTTTGTCAAGGTATTCGCTCGTCGTCGTCGCAGCGAAGGCGCCACGTCCACGAGCGGCGGCGTCGGCGTTCGGCGCTGCTGCCGGCGGCGACGGCCTGCTGGCCGCATTCCCCATCCACCGCGGTGATGTTCTCAAAGAAGGAATCCACTTTCCATTCCGTTAGCCAGGTTTGGGAACGCTCGCATTCTAAAGTCGAGTGGGTGGGCTTCAAGTCCTCAAGATAAACTTGACGCCGAACTACGCGCGTTGCGGCGATGATCTCGCACGCTGCTGCGATAGAGGGAGAGAGGGAGCATGCTCCACATGCGTCTGAGCTCTTTGGTGCTGGGGCTTGCACTCACCCTCTCCTCAGCGGCATGGGTTGCGCCTCGGCTGGCTTCGACGCACGCATCTGCACGTTCGATGATCATGTTGGCGAATGCAAAAGCCAAGGCCAAGAAGCCGGCCAAAACAACATCAGCGCAAGGATTTGGGGCAAAGAAGTCTGAGCCCTTCCCACCGCCGGTGCAGGACTTGATCAAAGCTTGTAAAGCGCTGGCCCGAGACGCTGCGGAGCAAGACAGCGCGGCCGCCGATACTCAGCGCTGGTTCCAATTGGCGGCCGCTGCCGCACAGCTCGAGGAGTATGCCGAGGCACGTGTCCTGTTGGAGGCTGGCATCGAACACTGCGGCGCGGAGAATGCGGAGATGCTCGTGCGAGCGCTTGGTCAGATGCGACGTACCGGTCCTTCACCCGCGCTCGAGGCGGAGGGTGTGGCTTTAGCGTGGCCCGGCAAGGGCGACGAGTCCAAGTACGCTGCGGGCGAGACGCGCTTCGAGCGGCTGTCGGCGCCGGCGTGGCCAAACGACTGCCCTCGCGGCACTTACTACCCAACGGGCCACGCGGCAATCGCTGTGTCCACCACGCCCGTCCTGCCACCCGATGAGTGTGCCTGGGTGGTGAGTCAGGCCGAGCGCGTCGCCAAGGAGCGCTGGATGAGCGACCATTCCGACGCAACCAAGAAAGGCGCCGACATGATCTGGACCAAAGGCTTCCCGGATCGTCTGTGGCTGCGCGAGGTGCCCGGGCTGGTCGAGTGGTTTGAGCACCGGCTGCGCACTCGCCTCTTTCCGATGCTGCAGTCGCTCTACCCGGAGGCCATACCCACGGCGGACGTGCTGCGCTGCCACGATGCTTTCATCTCGCGCTACACAAGCGAGGGCATGAACAGTCTCGAGGTGCACCAGGACACGACCGACTTTACATTCACGATCGCGCTCAACCCGTCGTCCGAGTACGAGGGCGGCGGTACGCTCTTCCCGAACGTGCGCCCGGCGGACGCGGACAACGCGCAGCCGTTTGCGAACCACGTCGCCGCGCCCGAGGTGGGCTGCGTCGTTTCCTTTCCTGGACGACTGCATCATGGCGGCCATCCAATCACCTCGGGCGTGCGCTACATCATCCCATTGTTCATCTATCTCGACCGGAACAAGCTCACCGATCGAGAGCGCGGCTACCTGCTCCATGAGGCAGGCATCGTACCCGCTGCGCCCGCGGGCCTCGACGTCTTCAGCAAGCATCTGAATGCTCAGAGGTAACATTGAACGCACAGACGTGACGCTGACGGACCGGCGGCTCGTCCGTTGACGGCAGCGGTGAGTGCAGCACGACAAACTTTCAACGCGCTGTGTCTGTCATTTACAAACATGCTCGAGTTGTAGCTGTAGGATCGGGGTAACTGACTAACTGACTGTCTGCTGAACGACTTTCTGAGCGGGGGTCGCACGCACACACGCGTCGTGTTGAACCGTCCAAATCGCAATGTGAAAGGCCTCTCGAGGGCCAATGAGGGAAACCAGCCCGGAAGGCGCCTGTGGTGGTGGCGATGGCCGTACTGCTGGCGATCAGTACGACGCATATGCATACGACGCATATGCGTCCGACGCATATGCGTACGACGTGTACGCTGACGCGGCGGGCGCGGCAACGTCCACGGATCATCCGAACGGCACCGTAAGCCGCGGCCGCCGCTCGCACCACGCCAAGCCACGGCGCCGCCGTCACAAGAGCTCTACTAGCGGGGTCCGTACGATGCAAGGCAAGGATAGTGCTGCAGAAGTGTTCAAGCCGAGCTTGGCCGACATGGCCGCTGTGTCGATCGAGATGTGGAGCGGCCTGGAGCACACTGGGTCGTCAGCCGATGTGAGTTTGGAGACGGCGAAAGAGGCGGCGGCGCTGCGCTTCCTGCTACTCGAGGAGCGCAAGCGTGTCAAAAAGGAACTACGCCCGCTCAAGCATGCTTGGGAGACGGCTGAGCGTCGCGCGAGTGGCCTCGAGTACGAGCTGCTCCTCATGCGCTGCACGCAGAGCTTGTTGAGCAAGGAGATTGGGGAGGCGGACGCGCTGAGCAGCTGGTGGCGCGGCCAGTACACGGCGGCGCGGCGCGATGTGGAGGAGCAGAGGACCGCCGTGCAGGGATGCAACGCCCGACTCGAGTCGCTCCACCAGGAGCTTGAGCGCGCCAACCTGCAGATCCGCGAGCTCAGCACGGCGCTCGCGCTGCATGACTCGGGTCGCGATCACCTGCACCGTCGGCTGCTGGAGCGCGAGGCTCAGCTGGAGGCCCACGGAGCGAAGGCCGAGCAGCAGCTGCAGCTGATCGAGGAGCGTCGCACAGCCGAACTGTGTGCACACGAGCAGCGCATCCACTCTGTGTCGGAGCGCCTCGAGCATTTCGTCGAGCAGATTGGGCGGCAACGGCTCGACGTGGACGAGTGGACGACCGTGGACGGGACGTGCGAACGCTTGAAGGCGTACCTGCACGACGAGGTGCGTCAGGCAGAGCTCCTCCGCAAGCGCCGCATCGAGCTGTACGAGCACGAGCTTGCGGCCGAGCGGCAAGCATGCGGTGAGAAGCTCTTCGCGCTCGAGCAGCACCTCGTGGCGGTCGCAGCGGAGCGCACAGACTTGCAGACGGCGATCCGGCGCACCGCGGTCGAGGTCGACGCACGCCAGGCCGCGCAGCACCAGGTCGACTTGAACGCCCTGCGCGAGCAGCTGGCACAATGCGAGAGGGCCGTCGGTGCGAAGGACAATTGGATGCGCGAGCGCGTGCTCGCTCTGCAAGCAGCTTTCCGTGGAGATGTGCACGCGCTCGCCACGACGGTGGAGAGCCTGCGCACCGAGGCGCTCCAGGCGAACGTGTACGCGCGCGCCTCGACGCGTCTGCTCCGCGAGCAGGTGCACTGATGGCCTCGGATGGCCTCTGATGGCCTCTGATGGCCTCTGATGGCCTTGATGGCCTCTGATGGCCTCTGATGGCCTCTGATGGCGTCTGATTGCCTTGATGGCCTCTGATGGCCTCTGATGGCCTCTGATGGCCTCTGGTGGCCTCTGATGGCCTCTGATGGCCTCTGGTGGCCTCTGATGGCCTCTGATGGCCTCTGATGGCCTCTGATGGCCTCTGATGGCCTCTGATGGCCTCTGATGGCCTCTGATGGCCTCTGATGGCCTCTGATGGCGTCTGATTGCGTTCCTCCTCACTCCGCGAGCAGGTGCACGTGCTGAAGCATCGGCTCGCCCACAACGCGGTGCTTGGGGCGCAGCGGCAGCGGCGGCTGCTCGCGTTTGCGGGCTGGAAGCTGGCAGTGCATTCTGCGAAGGCCCTCGTGGCGAACTCGGCGGCACAGCGCGGCCAGCTCCAGGAGCGTGAGGCCATGCTCGGCACGCTCGAGGCGCGTCTCGCCGAGGCGCGCGCCACCCACGGGCGTCAGCTGCGCTCGATCCAACACGCCCATACAGCCGAGCTCGAGGCGGCCCGTGCTGAGTTGATCGAGGCGCAAGAGGCCCTCCAGCGCCTGAAGACCTTCTCTGCGCACAAGCTGCGCGAGATGGCCGACGAGCTCGAGCGCACGCAGCAGCAGCTGAGGGAGCAGCAGCAGGGGCATCAGCAGCTGGGGCCGCAACCGACTCTGAAGGCGGCTCATGCGACTGTGAATGCGACTCGCATGACTGTGAAGGCGACTCATGCGACTCACCGGTCGTCGGCACTCGCGGCCGCCGACGCGCCCGCGGCGGCCGCGCTCGACTCAGCGCCCGACTTGGCTAGCGACGGCTTCGGTGACGGATGGGATAGAGTCGCGCCGATCGGGCGCGTCGCGTTGGGCGCGCGGGGACCCAACGTCTCCGGCGATCCGAAGGCCAACCCACCCGCTACGGCGCTGCGACTCGACATGCAGAGCCTCCGGCTGGTGTCGTACGAGGCGCAGCTCGACGAGGGCGCAGCCAAGGTCCATCGACTTGAGCGCAAGCTGCGGCATGCGGAGGCGGCACGTGCGGAGCTCGCCGAGTACAAGCGAGTACATGAGGGCACCGAGCGCCTTCGCGCCGAGCAGCACGCTGAGGCGATTCGGCGCGTGGAAGCGCTCGAGCTGCTGCTTGCGAATCGCGAGGCGCAGTCCAATGCGGCGATTGCGACGCGAGAGCTTGAGTCAAGCGCGTGGCGCCTCAAGGCCGAGGCCAAAGCCACCGCGGCTGAGGTCCTTGCGACAGCGTCTCTGGTGCTCGAGCGCACCCGGCTGCGTGAAGGCGTCATTCGGATGCGCTCGCAGCTTGCGGTCTGGGCGCTGCGGCACTGGGCTCTCAGCCGTGCTCGCTTGTGCATGCGAGCGTGGCGCGAGTACACGGCACGCGTGCAAGCGGACCGAGCCAACGCCGCCGTGCGCGCCATAGCACTCCAGCGTGAGCCCGACCGTTACAGCCCCGTCGGCAGCACCGCTGCGGAGCGGTTGGCAGCAGCCGCTACCTCAGCGGCCGCGGCGGCTCTTGCAGCCAGTAGGGCGTGGCACGAGCGAAACGACCTCGCCGCTGGCGGCGCGGCACCCGCCGTCGCAGCTCCCGCCAACGCCATCGCTTCCGCTGCTGGTGCTCCGTCAGGGCTCGTCGGCGCGCAGCAGCCTTCGCCACGTGGCCGCCCGCAATCAGAGGTCATCAGCGGCGCTCAGCTCGGCGCGCGGCAGCCCTCGCCACGTGGCCGCCCGCAATCAGAGGTCATCAGCGGCGCTCAGCTCGGCGCGCGGCAGCCCTCGCCACGTGGCCGCCCGCAATCAGAGGTCATCAGCGGCGCTCAGCTCGGCGCGCGACAGCCCCCGCCACGTGGCCGCCCGCCGACGGCCACGGCAGCGGCGGCGCCAGAGGCGGCATCGTCGTCGCTGACGGCAGAAGAGGCGGCGGCCTTCATTGTGAACGCGCGAGCCTCTAGTCCAAAGCCAATCGGCGGAGATTCGCCCGGGACGGCGCCCGTAGGGACTGCACCCATAGGGACGGCGCCCATAGGGACGGCGCCTCGGCCCGTCGACGCGCCTCCTGACGCCACGAAGTACGTGTACTACGCCCCGCGCATCGGCACTCCTCCGCGGCGGAGGCAAAAGTCACGAAAATGGGCCGGGGCGCCCTCCGGTGTGGGCCCCCTTTTGGTGGCTGCAGCTCCCCCGCCGGCCGGCGACCAGGAAGTCCAGAGGACGAGGATCCACAGGCGCCTCGCTACCGGGCCCTAGGGCATCTCATATTGACATTACTGTACGATGAAGTTAGATTTTAGACGTCTTTAGTCCACTTTCGCATGCATTCGGGGTCAACAAAGGGGTGAATACCCGGTAGCCCACGGCGGCGCTTTCGCGTCCCTCTCCGTCCCTCTCTCTTTTGCGGCGCGGCTCCTCCTTCGATAGGATAAGATGGTGCTCACACGCGCGATGAGAGGCTCGCTGCAGCAGCGAGTCGAGGGGCGTGTTCAGCTGCCTCGCCGCGCCTCACGCTCGCCCGTGCGCCAACGACGTGACATCGTGCCCGCCGCTGCCTTCGCGGCCGACGCTGCCGCCATCGCCGCCGCAGCCTCCGCCGCTGCAGCCGCCGCCTCCGAAGCTGCAGACGCGCTGCTCCCAAGGTGCCTGATCTGCCTCGAAGTGGTTGGGGCGCCGCGCCACTCGTGCGGCCACACCTTCTGCGGGCCCTGCTGGCAGCAATATCTGCGCGTGCGCATCGACGAGCGCTCTGTGCTCGAGCTGCCGTGCCCGGCGAGCGGCGCCGACCCCGGCGAGCGGCACTGCCCGGAGGTGAGCCGTGCCGAGGTGGCGGCATCGCTGGATGGGGCGTGGCTGCACCGGTACGACGCGTTCGTCGCCGCGCAGCGCGCCGAGCGTGACCCGGAGACGCGCTGGTGCGCGCAGCCGGGCTGCGGCACCGTGTGCCTGCCGTGCGTCGAGGAGTCGCCGGTGTCGGCAGGCACGGCGGTGGCATGCTTCGCGGGCAGTGCGGCGCTCGCCTCGCTGCCGCTCCTGTACCCGACGCTGAGCGAGGCGATCGGACTGACGCCCCGACTTGGCATCGCCACCGCCGTGCTCGGCGCCCTCGGCTTCGGCGGAGCCTTTTGGAAAGGGAGCGGCCGAGTTGGCCCGCGCCGGCGAGCCGAGTGCCCCTCGTGTGGCCATTCGGTGTGCCAGGACTGCAAGGCCCCGTGGCACCCGGGCACGCTGTGCGAGGAGCTGCACGCGGCGCAGCTTGTGCGCTGGTGTGCGCGACGCGACGCGGGACAGTGCCCTCAGTGCGGCGTCTTCATCGAACGGCGCGCCGGCTGCAACCACATGGACTGCCGCTGCGGCCACTCGTTCTGCTGGCTCTGCTTGGGGCCTCTGTCCGAGCGGTGCTCGTGCCCGCAGTTTGGCGGGCGGCGCACGGCCGAGGCGCGGGCGCGCCTCGCCTCGGTCTCCTGGCGCCGTGCCATCCTCTTTGCCGCCGACGCCGCCGCACTGCGACGTCTCTTCGGTGCTCTTCTCGCGGGCGCCGTGCTGCAGCAGGCGGACCTCCTGTGCGCTGGCGTGTGCGCGGCGCTGACGGCGCTGCTCGAGGCGCCGCGCGCGACGCAGCTGGCGGTCGCGCAGCTCGTGCTCAGCCTGGCGCACCTCGCCCTCGCACGCGCCAGCCTGCGCGCAGTGCCTCGCCGACTGGCCTCCTATCTGGCGGTGCGCCAGGTCGACATCTCGTTGATGGGGATGGGCACGTTCCGTCTGATCGCGCTGATGAAGAGGCTCGAGAGATGGGGCGTGCTGCCGCCGCACCCGCCGCCCGTGCCGAGGGCGGAGCTCATGCGAGATAGGCTCGTCCAACGGCTCCAAAGTTTCGTCAGCGCGATCTTCGCTCGGGACGACGCGCCTCGGCTGACGGCGTACAGCGCGCGAGAGTCCGTGCGCGTGATACCAGCGTGCCGTGACCCGCCTGAGCCCGCAGCGCCCCATAGAGCCCGACCGTTGGCGTTTGGACTGAACAACGCACAAGGGTATTCGATGAGCCGGCGCTGCCGGGCCGCCCTGCCCGCCGTCGCGAACGCCGCGTATGAGCTCGAGAGCTTACTGCCCGTCGTGTGCGCGCCGCTCGCCGCGGGGCTCGTGTCGCTCGTGACGCGGCTCGTGCTCATTGCCTTCTGGGCAATCTCGAGCCTTCTCGTCCGTTTCGCGGCGGCATGCGTCGCACCCGCCGGCGCCACCCTCCCCACCCGGCTGCTGGCGATCCTCCCAACGGCCCTCGCCTACTTATGGGGCGCCTTCGGAACAGTGGGGACTCTCGTGCTCTCGTGCGCCCTCACGAGCATGCTCAGCTGGACTGCGGTTGCATCGCTCCTTGGTGGCGTGGAGCAGGCGGGCGTGCAGCGGCAAATGCATTCACGCGTCGCCATCGACCCCGAGGTGGAGCTCGACGAGCTGCGCCTCGATGGCGAGCTCAATTACCGGTGCGAGGAGCTCCTCTTCCCCACAGGCATGCACGTGCTCACCACGGCGCCCTTCTCTTCCCCACAGGTGCGAGGAGCTCCTCTTCCCCACAGGCATGCACGTGCTCACCACGGCGCCCTACTCTTCCCCACAGGTGCGAGGATCTCCACTACGACGCGCTCCGGCTGCTCATGGACGGGCGGGCGCTACTGATGCATGCATCCCTCTTCCTCGCGTTCGATCGCTACTCTGTGGGCTTGTGGGCGGACCTTGAGGCCACGTTCGCGCCCGCCGGAGTCTTCAGCACTGGCTTGATCTGGTCGCCCTTGTCTTCGGTGCTCCCTGTGGGGATCAACCCGTTTCACGCCCTCCTGCACGGTCTGCACCTGCCGGCCGCGATGGTGTGCCTCGCCCGCTTCGCATAGCCTCTCGCATGGCATGCTGAGTGCACCTCCATTGCATGCTGACCTCGCCTCCCGCATTGCATGCTGAGTGCCACTTGCATGCTGACCACGCCTCTCGATTGCATACAGGTGTGCCTCACCGGCTTCGGGGCGCACGTGGGGCAGCTCCTCGCCCTATGGATCCCCTTATGGACCGTGTGGACGGGTCGGCTGCTCCTGCCGACCGAGGAGCTCCTCAGCCATGGCTTCGAGCTGGTGCGTCTGTATTCGTACCTCTTCCCCACAGGCATGCACGTGCTCACCACGGCGCCCTCCTCTTCCCCACAGGTGCGTCTGTATTCGTACCTCTTCCTGCTTCTCGTGCTGCTACTCCTCGGGCTGCGCTCCTGCCTGCCGAGTTTCATTCGCGTCTGGCTCGAAGACCCGACCGATGGACTTGTCTCACTGTGGAACGATCCCGTGCAACTCGCCGCCGCCGCCTCGCCGACGTGGGAAGCGCTCCGATGGATGGCGGCGCTCCTCAATGTGTGCTGGGTCGGCTTGTCCTTAAGCGCCTTCCACTGCCACGACGCCCAAGACGGCGCCTTGTTCCACGGCCGTGGCGGCGGCGTGCGCCGTGTGCCGGCGGTCGTGCTCGTCGTCTTGTCGAGTGGTCTCCTCGTTTGCATGCTCGCCATGCTCGCGCGCATGGGCGACGAGGGCGCCGTGTCGGGCGCCGAGGGCGAGGGCGAGGGCGAGGGAGGGAGTTCCATTTGGGCAGCCTCCGTAACGACCTCTGATGAGACCTCTCCGGACGGCATCTCGACGCGGGAGCTCAGCGCCTCGTATGGTCCGTATGGTCCGTCTGGTCCGAGCCTACCCTCCGGGGGCGCGCCGCTGCCGCCCTACCACAGCGCCCATCGCGCCGTGCTCCTCGCCGCACTCCCGGCGGGGATTGCATGCGCACTCACGCTCGCGCCGCGCGTGTGGCCGGCGCTCAACACGGCGCTCGACCCGTCGGCGTGGCTGCGAGGCTGGCGAGGCGGGCGAGGCGCCGTGTTGGGCGGGCGAGGCGCCGCCGCCGGGGTGGCGGCAGCGGCGGTGGACGGCGCCCAAGACGGCGCGCGCGCCGTCGTGGGCGACGCCCATGACGGCGCGCGCGCCGCTCCTCCCGGGCTGGGCCTGCCAGCTCGGCATCGCGACGAGGAGGAGCTCTTCGCTGAGGCGCGGCGCGAGCTGGACGGTGTCGCTGACGAGCTGCAACAGCGAGGGGAGCAACTCATAAGGCTGTTGAACGAGCAATCGTTGCGTCACGATGCGCTCCACACAGCATTCACGCTGCGTGTCTTTGCCGAAGCGCACCGCGCCTATTTCAACAGGTGAGTGCGATTGATTGCGACTGAGTGCGACCGAGTGCGACTGAGTGCGACTGAGTGCGACTGATTGCGACTGAGTGCGGTCTCCTATGTGCCCATTTGAACAGCGCTGCGGGACGCGACCCGCTCGGCCTGCCACCGGCGGCGGCGGCGGCGCTTGTGGTCGCCGAGCGGGTGGAGGAGCTCGGCCAGACCGTCGGGGGTCGTCTCGAAGTGCAGAGGCTCGAGAATGAGGTATTGCTCGTCCATAGGATCCCCACAGCCTGCCCAGCATGCAAGTGCTCACCACGGCGCTCTGCCTGTGCAGGTGTTGCACGTCCACGGGATCCTTCAGGACCCTTCGGTGCCGCCCAGGCTCCGTGAACACTTTGCGATGCGCTTCGGCGTCGGTGTTGGAGGCGTCGGTGGCGCTGGTGTCGGTGGTGTCGGTGGCGCTGTGGTGGAAGGGGGAGGGGCCGGCAGGGCGAACGATGTGGACGACAGGCTACCGGTACCGCCAGTCGACAGCGACGCTGACTCGATGGACGAGGAGGACGACGACATGGAGGACGACGATGAGTGGGACAACTGAGAGGATTGACCTAGGACGTCGGCCGTTACTAGGAGAATCGGACCCTCTTAACTTGTCTCACTCGTCACTGTACCGCCCGCGCCGGCGGGGCCGTCGCGGTGTGTGGGAAGCGGAACCGGAAGCCGGAAGGTGCGCGAGCGGAGAGAGCGCGTGGCAGCGGACAGCTTCCTGCGTGGCGCGCGTGGCAGAGAAAGAGAGGTGGCGGTGTCCACGCATCGAGTTTCAGTTCCGTTTTAATGCGGTCTGCACCCGCTGCAATTGTAAAACCCACAGAACTCTCAAGGATAGCCTGGCAGAGAGACCGCGCAGGCACGACGTCTCGGACCGGACCACCGGCGTGAGGGGGCCCGGGGGCGCGCCAGTACAAATCATGCGATACGCGTGCCTAGCTCAGGATGCTCTTCTTGCTGGTGCCGTAGAGCTTGACGAAGGCATCCTTCGCCTTCTCGGCCGCTTCCTTCTGCGCACGTGAAAGGCACGGGGCACGACGAGCGGCGGTGAGAGGAGCGGCGCGGTTCCTCGGGATCATTGGTGCGGCAGCAGCAAGGGAATTAAGCGTGGCGGCAGCAGAGGAATGATCAGGGACGGGCGCTGGGGAGGAGCTCACGTGCTCCTCGTGCCAGAGGTACTTGGCCTTCGCGGCCTCGGCGATCTCGAGGCGCATGTCGTTCAGGTGGATGCACTTGTGCTTGATGTTCTTGCTGCGCTTGGCCATGTTTGTCTGAGAGCGCGATCCGCTCCGAGTCCCGGGTCAATGACGGCCGACGCGGGACGCGGCGCGGGCAAAGGGAGGCAAGGGGAAAGGGACACCTTTTCTCGTGACCACGCGGCGGCCGACCCCTCTTTTTTCCAATTTTGATAGAAAATGGGAACGCATGCTTGACCTCTCACGGTCCGGAGATTCCTCATTTGTGGATCCAATTTTTGACTTCGAAGAAATCTTAGGCTTCGAAAAGCGGTCACAGGATGGCCGATGTGCCGATGTCCTCTCGCTCTCGAGCCTCTTCGTGTGTAGGAACCTCGTAGGCCACGCAGTGTCAGCATCGATCTCGAGGTTCATGTTTTGCGCATGTCTTTCTTGCGTGAGCAGCGTAGCAGCAGCACGCCCAAGAGCGTTCAACCCACGCTTGCCCAAGAGCGTGCTGCGGCCACAAAGCGTGCGGGCCATGGCACAGAGGTCGCCACCAGCCATGACAAGGGTGCCGAGCACTCCGCGCCGAGCCTTCATCGCTCCCGTGGATCGTCGAGCGTCTCTTCTTCCTTAGCTTCGTCGCGCTCATCGTGTACTTTGCGCCCAGCAAGGCACATCTGGTCAGACCTGAGCAGTGCGCTCAGGTGGTCGCGCTCGCCGAACTCGAGAGGACGACGGGCTGCCCACGACCAGATCCCAGCAAAGCCAGCTCGTCAGCCCATCAGAAGGCACCCTCGTCTTGTACCTTCTGTACTTCTCGATCGATAAGGCCTCGCCGCACGCGCCGTCCGTGGTAGTGTTCACCCGTGCGCTCAGCCTCAACAGCGCCCTCCTCCTCGGTGTGCGCTTCGGCCTCCTCGCGGCCATCCCCGCACCCGCCTTTGGCTCGTCTGTGCTCTGGTCACACGAGCTCAGCCGACGGATGGGCGGAGCTCCCGACGAGATCGGCGGAGCTCCCGACGAGATCGGCGCCGTGCCGAGCGTGCGAGAGACGGTCCTCCCAGCGATCGCCCTGCATGCAAGTGCTCATCACGGCGCCATTTCCCCACAGACGGTCCTCCCAGCGATCGCCCTCCTCCTGTGGCCGATGCTCGCGATGCTGGCCGACCTCAGGCTTCGATGGGGCGAGCTGCGTCGCTGTTACGGGCGCTTGCCACCGCGTCCGCTGGCTCGTCCCCCTTTGGCCACTGTGTGACCATATTAGGGATGACCATATTAGGGATGGCTCGCCGCCCTTTGGCTACTGTGTGCAGCGCAGCTGTACCTTGACGCATGGACGATCGTCTGTGGGAAATGGCGCCGTATTGAGCACTCGCATGCAGCTGTACCTTGGCGCATGGGCGGCGCTCACGACGGCGTTCGCTGGTCGGGAGGTGTGGGCGGCGGCGAGGGCGGCGGCGAGGGCGGCGGCGAGGGCGAGGCCGTTGGAGGCTTTCATGGAGACCTGATCGACCTCTACGTGGCACCGCGTGCGCCCCTCGAGACGTCCCTCGGTGACTATTGAGGGAGCCTTGTTGGAGCCTTGGGGAGAATCTCGGTGAGAATCTCGGTGGCCCTCGCGCACGTGCTCGAGGCGCGCGGCGCGCCCGCGCGCCCGCGCTATACGAAGGATGTAGCCGCGTAGCTCGGGGCCCGAAGTAGCTCCGCGTTATTTTTCGTTAATTCGAAATTCGAGGGTCATGCACACAGTGTCACATTTCTCGGCACACCACGGCTAGTTAGTACCTAGAACACATAACCGAATCATAATCGGCGTATCGGCCCCAGTCTGCGGGCCTCCCGTCCATAAGGGAGATTAGACGATCGGACGAACAGATAGTTACGGCTGGTTCGCCCCGCATAGTACAGACCAGACGCGGGGGACCGTCAGTGAAGCAAGTGTAGACGCGACGACGCGTGCGCGTGCGCGCGTCAGCTCAGCACGATGCGCGAGCGCGGCGCGGGCGGCGCCTTGCAGCTGTCCGACAAGGTGGGGTCAGATTGCGACTGGGGGCGCTCGGCGAGAATCTTCTCCTCAAACGCCGCGCCTCGAATCTCAAGCAGCGTGGCCACATCTTTGCCCAGTGGTCGGAGGGGCGCGCTCAGCCGCTCGGCGAAGGTGCAGATCTTGAAGTACCATTCGGTGTAGACGGCCGCCTTGATACCCACGTTGTAGTCGATCGCCTGAAGGAAATCTCGCTCGAGCTGGGCCATCTGCGCCTTCGTCACCGTCTGGGAGTGGGGAGTGGGCGGGCGGGGGGGGGCAGGTGAGGAGTGGGGAAGGGGGGCAGGTGAGGGGCGTCTGAGGGGTGAGGGGAAGAGTGACGTGCAAGGGGGGCAGGCGGAGCGCACCGCATTGAGAAGCGCGGAAGGGGGGCAGGTGAGGGGCGTGCAAGGGGGGCAGGCGGAGCGCACCGCATTGAGAAGCACGTAGTCCTTCGGTGCTCGATAGTGCCGGCCATCTTCCCACACCTTTTGTGCGAGGATGACGGCGGCGAAGAGCGTCGGCTGCCACGTCGACACGAGGAGATCTGAATGCGTGCCGCGCCGCAAGCGCTCAATGTAGATCATCGCCACCACCAGGCAGCCCGGATGCATGCGCATGAGCGCATGCATCTGCTGCAGGGCCTGACAAATCTCGTCCTCGCTAGGGATTTCGGTGTCCATGGGCTCGGCAGCGTTGGCGGCGCACGAGGTGGAGTCTGCACAAGCCGAGGAACCCATATTAGGGCGATCATCCATATTAGGGCGCCCATCCATATTAGGGTTGTACCCACCAGAGGCGCTGCTGCTGCTGCTGCTGCTCATCCAGAGGGGCGGCTGATGCGGCGGCGCCTCCACGAGCACCGTCCTTGGCGGCGGTGGGGATGGTGTCGTGCTGGCCGCCGCTCCCGCGTCGCCGTACCCGGTGCAATCCATCGATACCGCATCACTTGACGACGCTTGACGCATAGCTTGGCGCGGCGGCGGTGGCGGCATCATCTGAGCAGCCGCACTGGAGGACGAGGCGCCGACGGCGAAAGTCGTAGGCTGCGGCGCGGGTGCTGCCGGCCGCGCGAGCGGACCGCCGCGCACGGACGTATCGTCTTCTTCACGCTGGCGCTTGCCCGTGACGAAGATCTCCTTGGGGCGGAAGAGAGCGCACGGGTTGGTGGGCGTGAGGCCGGCCGCAAGCTTGGCCTGGTGCGAGGCCTCGCCCTCGACGATCAGGTCGTGGACGAGGATCGAGACGCAGAAGACCACCCGGGTGAAGTCGGGCGACGAGATCGTCGAGTCTATGTATAATGAGCTCGTCGAGTTGTGCTTCGGCGGCATAGTGTCGGCTTCTCCCGTGTCGGACATGAGGGCATCCTCCTCGCGTGGAAACTCGACCGGGCGGGCTTGCCGCATCATTTCGGCCGCACGAAGCAGGCGAATCCTGAGGCCCTTGGTCACTCCCATGGTCTCGATGGCCGATGGTGTGAGCATCATGAACGCCTCGAGCGTCGCGATGCCCTGCTGCTTCAGGAGCTCATGCACGCTCTTCAGGTCGGTCTTCTCGAGCAACTCTTCGAGCGACGTGATATTTGCCGGGTCCACCCCATTCAAGTACTTGCCCAGACACGCCATGATGTCGAAGTGCTTGCAGCCTAGTGGTTGTGAGGAAAGCTAATACTGTAGGCTTGGTAAGCACTCTATCCGGACATTTGGTTTTCGGTTTGACCAAACCCGAATTCCGCAGGAGCATCCCATGTTCGAGGGGTTTCTAGAACCCTGTCATAGTGCTACCGGTTCTATAGTGCTACCGGTAAAAAGACACCGGGGGGAGCCGGGACACACACGGTACTACCTGGATATCGGCTGGAAAGCGAGCACGTCCACTTCGCGGGGACGCGTCCTCTCGTGATGCTCGCGCCATTCATGATCGCGCTGCTGCTGCCGCAACAGCGCGCATGCCAGCTGCCGCGATTACCTATTGGCCGCGACGGCAGCGCGACGACGGTAAGCATTTTTGCAGCTTTCTGTGCGCCATGCTCTCGCCGGCAAGTCTTCGGACTCGGTGCTGCCATGGCCCTGGCTAGCCAGAACGTGCGTCGAGCGGCGGCTGCCGAACAGCCTTTGCCACTCCCACCTGCTGCCATGGTACTGCAGGTCGCTGAGACCACAGCGGCCATGCAGACCATACTGGTTCAATCGGCGAGGGACGTTGAGAGCCTCACCGAACAGCAGCGCAAGGAAGCGGGCCGATGGCCACCCATTACTCGCAACGAGCTGAAGCAGAGCGTGGACGTGCTGCTTCGGAGCTCGAAGCTGGCAACGTTTGGAGACGCTGGCGCGGAGGCTGCGGGCATTCTCAACGGCGTCAAGCTCACCGCGGGCGCGGGTAGCGGAGTGATCACATCGGATGAGTACCTGATCATGGCGAGGCAGTACGAGCAGGCTCGCGATGCATTGAAGACGGTGTTCGAGTCCTTCTCAGAAGTACAGCAAGCTGAGGGAAGGGAGGCGGTGCGCAAGCTCCAAGCGGCCTACGCCGAGCGCGTTCGTCAGCTCGAGGAGGAAGACGAGAAGCTCAGGACCATCCGTGCCAGAATGGCGGCCGAGAAGGCGGCGATGGCCGAAGGAACAGCCGCTGGCGAGCCGCCGCGCACGAAAAAGAAGACGCTCGAAGAGCTCGAGGAGGCTAACGCAGCGTTCGCCAAGCAGCAGAGCTCCACAGTATCGCTGTACGCGTTCTGAGAGCAAGAGAAGAAAGCGACATAAGGGAGACTGTATGGCCTGTTGGCGTCGAGTCAGAGCATGTCCATGTGAGCCTGACGCCTGCCTGGCAATCGCGACAACGCGCAGCGGACTCGCAAGCGATCAGATCACTAGCTGCCTCTTGGCTCAGCTTAACTCAGCTTGGGCCTTGGCTCACTTAACTTTAAGACCCTCCCCTCGGCCGTTTTCACAGCTGAAAACTGTTCATGCCCCGGGATGGAGAAGCAGGGTAGAGAAACAGTTTCTGCGACGACAGTGCTTGGCGGCGGCGCCGAGAGGATGCGCCTCCCACTCACCCGACCCTACAATGTACTGGACCCAATCGAAAGGCAGTACCCACTCGAGAGCGACCTCCCGATCGTGCGGCGGCTGGCGCCTTCCGGAAGCTCCTCGCTGCCAGCTATCCTCTCGGCGGAGCCTGCCAGCATGCCCAAGATGATGCTGCACGAAGCGCGAATGATTCGGGCCTCGGCCTCGCAGCAATCGCTCGCCGAGACGAAGCAACTGCGCCGCGCACTGAGCATGAAGATCGCGCAGAGCGCACCGCTCGCGTTTCAGACGGAGAAGCGGCGCAAGATGATGATGAGGCAGAAGTCAAACTTCGAGGCTGATCTTCGCATTCAGAAGCACCGCGATCGGATGGTCGACGATGTGCGCGAGACGCTCACGACCGATCAGACGTACGCGCTCTCAGCATGTTTCATGGCGCTCGAGGTGGAAAAGCCCGTGGGTCCGACCAGCCGCATCCCGGGTACGATCAACCTCGATGAGCTCACGCTCGCACTCCGATCCTTTGGTTACAGCATGCATGAGGAGGCAGAGGTGATGAAGAACGCGCGCGAGATGCTCGAGGAGCGGCCCGAGTTTGGGGAGTTCGGGCTGCGGCTGACCCTTGAGGATTTCATCAACGTCGTGGCGGGCGGCCCCAAGCCAGAAGGTTGTATGGGCCCCACAGGGAGCCTGCAGTCGATCGGCAAGGTGATCGCAGCGGTGCGGCTGGAGATGGGAGAGGAGGAGATTGATTACGCCGCCGGGCATCACGTGATGAAGTCGGAGCAGTCCCGGCGCAAGAGCGACCAGCGCATGAAGTCACTCGAGAGCCTCGCGTCTGAGGCATACCCCTTCTCCATCGTGACCGACGCCTTTCGAATCTCGAACCTGATCTCGTCGTACTCGCTGCCTGCCCTCCCTGCGCCGTTGAGCTCGCCGACGCGCGCCGGCAAGGGCGGCAAAGGCGCGCCCAAGAAGAGCGTCGACGTGTACAACGTGCTCAAGGATAAGACGAAGAGCATTGGTGCGGGCGCCTTCAAGGACGCCAAGGAGCTCGGCAGTTGGCTTTCACACCATGGCATCGGTGTGGAGGCCTGGGGCAGCGGGAGCGCGAAGGCGGTGGCTGACCTCTTGGTGGAGCTCGAAAATGGCGACGCGAAGATGGTGATGGTGGACGGCAAGATCTTCCGCTGTCTGAGCGCCATCCGCCTTGTCGTACGCGTCGCCGTGGGCACCAACCGCCACCTGGTCTGCGTGGGGCAGCAGCTCGCGGCCGGGCGCCGTCGTAAGCGTCATCAGCTGCCTTCCGGGCCGCTCTACGACGACGAGGATCCGCTGGCCGTGGCGTTGCGCGCCGTGCAGGCGGAGCTCGGCGCGCTCATCCCCGACATCCACGCCGGAGTCAAAGTCCTTGACGAAACTTACCTCCAATGGGACGAGATCGCCGGCTCGTCGTCGTACCCCCAGCTGCAGACGCTCACCCGCTTACACCAGGTGGACGTGCTGGTGCGAGGGCTGCCTCTCTCGCCTGAATTTGCGACGCAGGAGGGCAAGACGCAGCACCTTTGGCAGTGGCACAAAGACGCGCCCGACGACCTGCGCAGGAAGCCGGAACAGCATGCATCTCCCCAGGGATCTCCCGCATCCCCCTTTCTGGCATCTCCCGCGCGGAGAGAGAATCCCGAGATGGCATCTCCCGCGCGGAGAGAGAATCCCGAGAGCGCGTGACCGTGCGAGTCGAGGTGCACTTGCGGTTTCTTCTTTCGTCTTGCGGTACACTGCTGCGGACGACGCTCTGTTTTCGTGTGTATGGTGTGGCTTGTATTTTTGTTGGTAAGCATCGCTTCACGCGGCGCTCGCTTCACGTCCGTTCAATCCTCCAGATCCGCCGCCTCGCACCTCAGCTCCTCAAGCGCCTCGTAGATCTTGCCCGTGCTCGTGCTCAGGGCGCCCTCAAGGGTCGTGACGCGTTGCTTGCCGCCCTGTGCCTCCTCGCTCTCCGCCTCCGAGAGCGAGAGCCGCTGGCGCGTCACCTGCAGCTCCAGCTGCAGCTCCAGCCGGCGCGCCTCTTCGGCGTTTATGGCTCTGACCATCTGCGCAAGTGCATCTCCATGCACCGACCCCGCTGCGAGGGCGCTCCCGGCCCTGTCGAGGTTGCCTGCGATGGCCCTGAAGCGCTCCATGAAGCGCTCGCACAGCGCCGCGTAATCGTCGGCGCGTCCGGCCGTCACGAGGTGCTCGAATTGGTCGTCAAAGGTGGCCGCGACCTGGATGCGCTTCTCCTGAGATTGCTGCACGAGAGCGACGAGCTGAGAGGCCGACGCCTCCTTCATGACATCGTCAGGGATGAGTAGCTCGGCCGCGCTAGGACCCTCCTTGGGAGGCTCGAGCGGCATGGAGGGGCGGGGACCGGCTCCGCGCGCAAGCATTTGTTGACGAACCCCGCTGTGATGACCCCCTCGGAGGGTGGGCCTGCTCTCGAAGTCAAGTCAAATGACAAGTCCGTCGGAACTTACGAAGCAATGTCAGCTGTCAAGACTTCGGCATCTCATCTCCGCAACTTGCACCGAAGTACTTATTTTACACTCGTTTCGCAAATAGTAGCTCGAGATGACAACCTCTCTTAGCTCATCGGAACTCGCCCGAGCCGACAAGCTCCCCGGAGCCCTCCCCTAGTGCCTCCTCAGCCTGAGCCTCGGCTGCGAGGCCGATGGCAAACTCGGCCGACGAAAACGACTCCTCGAGTGAATCCTCGTGTGCAAGCGAGTCGCTCAGAGCTGACGCGTCACCGGGGGCCTCCGTTAAGGCAACCGACTCGGGCGCAGGCGCGGGCGAGGCGGCGGCGGCGGGCGTGGCGGCGGCGGCGGCGGGCGCGGCGGTCGACGAGGCGGGTGCCGTGTCGTGGCTCAGTTTGAACTCGGCGGGCGCGAGAATCTCATTCGACTCCTCGAGCGACTGACCAGGCGCCGTAGCGGGCGAGCGGCTTCGCACGAAGGCATCGGACGGTGCCTCCTCCTCCTCCTCCGCGGGTGCGGGTGCGGGTGCGAGTGCGGGTGCGGGTGCAGGGGCGGGGGCGGG
>JWZX01002504.1:0-16198 GCA_001275005.1 Chrysochromulina tobinii | reverse complement strand
AGCCCTGCCCGCGGGCACGCCGATGTGCTCGAGAAGCGGGCGCAACCACGGCGCGGCGTTGCTCTCGTTGGCGTGGGCGAACGGCTGAGGGGACGGAGGCTCCATGTCCGAAGGAGTGCGTCTCGGTCGGGCACGCAATGCAGGAATACAGGACCGGCGAAGTCTCCTGTTCATGAATTACATTCACGCTCGGCTGTTTAAGCGAAGTTTACTGGTGCTTTCAGTAAAAGTGGCTTTTACCCTGCTTTTACCCTGGATACGGAGGCACGAGGACTTTTACCGTTTTACGCGAATCTTGTACCCTGTACACTTTTACCGTCTTACGTCAAAAGGCCCTCACTTTTACCCTACCCCCACCCTATGCGGACTCGACCGCGCGTCCGCGGTCGTCGGGTTCTCGGGAGACTTCCGTTCGGTTTAAACTCGGGTAGGTCCGATCCGAACGGGTTGCTTTGCTCTGTTCCGAGCAGGTATTTCTGCTTCTGGTTATCGCCTATCGGACGCCAAAATCGCGTATGGGCGCGTATCGGGTGGGGCGGGTGGGGGTGCCGGGGTGTGTGGGCGTCGGTCGTCGTCCGCGCGCCGGGCGGGCGACCCGCCGGCGTCGCGCGTATTTTGTGTATGCCATACCATCTCGCTCACATCGTGACGCTAAGTGACGCTCCTTTCCCGAGACGTGCTTTGCCAGTTTCACACCGCAGACTAACGGGGGTGGCACTCTGGGGTGGCACACACACAGCTCGGCGTCCGAACAGAGGTCACGCGGGCAGCTCTCCCTCGGGTCGTGCTCCAGCGCAGCGTGCCTCGAACGCCGCACGCGCGCGGAGGAGCACATCCTGATAGTGCTCCTCGCTGCCGTCCGCGGCTTCGAGGGCGCGATGATCCCGCAGACGCTCCGCGCCGCCAGCCTCCACTTTGGATTCATAAGTCGCAACGTCGGCGGCGATCGAGGCAAGAGCGTCGCGCGAGAGCTTTCCAAAATAGGCAACCTGGCATAGCGATCGCGCAATAGCCATCGGGAACTCAAAGTCCGTGAGGATGACGGGGAGGGCGCTCAGGACGGCCGTCACTGCGCCCATGCGCGGCGCGAACCCCGTAGCCGCCAGGCGTAGAACTTGGCCATCTGGCAATCTGCCTCCCAAGGCCGCTACCGCGCTGAGGGGGCCTCCTATCGCAGCTAGCTGCTCCTCCGCCATCTCCTCCATCTCCATCGCCCGCTGCGATTGCGCCTCGATGAGCAGCGGCAGCGTCGCGTCCGCTGCCGAGCCGATCACGTTCGGCACGCCCAGCAACGAGCGCATCTTGGCGAGCGGTGTGCTCCCTACCAGGCTGAGCACGAGCGTGTTCGGACCGGGCCGTGCCGTGCGCGCGACGTCCTGCAACTGCTGGCCAGGGAGCACTGCGATAATGAGGAGGCGTGCCCGCGAGGCGACCGCCGCGTTGTCGAAGACGACGTTCACACCACGCGCCGTCAGCTCCTTTTGACGCCGCGGAGACCGCGTCGACATGAGCACAGACGCAGCGGGCAGGCCGGCGTCGACGAGGGCATGGCCCACGACGCCGCCAATGACGCCGCCGCCAATGATGCCAACAATCAGCTCCTTGGCGCGCTGGTCCGGCGCCTTGTTCGTCTGCGCCGCACTCGTATCAGTCCCTATCTCACGCAGCCGTCGGCACACGCCCGCCACGAAGACGCACTGCAGCGCAATCGCGTGCTTGAGGTCCCAGAGCGCGTCGTGGCACGCCGATAGCTGCGGGTCCGCCGGGCGCAGGAAACGCGCGAGCGGCGCCGATGTGAGCGGCGCCGATGTTGCCGCCGCGGCAACCGCATCCATGGCCGTTAATTTTTGATCAACGGATCATACACTATCACTAGACGGACCCGTGGCCAACTTTCGTGAATGAATAATTTTCACGTGACCATCATGCGCGCGCGCGCGCGCGACTCCGTTGCGCGACTGCGAGAGGGCTGTGTCACATGTGTACAACATCGATTCGCGCGGTTGACGCCTTCATCACTTATCACTACCGCCGGCGTACCCCATCCCCGTTCGTCGTTTGTCGTTTCGGTGGTGAGTAGCTCTTCCTTTAGAACTTTTGTTCTTAGACTGGTTATGTACAGGACGCACACACACTGCCACCTTACAACATGTGACGATTGGTCGGTCCACATGCCGTCGGCCTGGGGCCGGGCGGAACTCCGAGCCGGGGCCGCCACCGTCGCAATCGGCGTCGGAAGCCCAGTTGCACGTCTCGGCGCAGATGGGCGGAGGAGGCGGGAAGCGCGGGCCGCAGTCGGCGCAGTCGGTGCCGTAGATGCAGTCTGCGCACACCGGGGCCGCCGTCGTCGCAGTGGGAGTCGGAGGTGTAGAGACGCGCCCGTTGGCGCGCCCCCCGAAGGGAACGCAAAAGAAGTCACTCGACGCCGCCGTCGCGTGACGACGGCGGCGTCGAGAGAGACAGTGTCGTGGCGCACGGCAGCTTGCCAGCCGCCTGGAGTGATTCAGGAGTTACGGTGGCCGCACGGTGGCCATGGTGACTGCGCGAGCGCGCGTGCCGGCTATGGCGTGCGTCGGTGGGCCCGCGCGCCGCGGCCGGCCGGGGCGCGCGTTGGCGGCGCGATTCACTGCGTAGCAGCGCCAGCAGAGGCACTGTCACTTCGTAGCCTCTTCGGCCGGTGGAAAGAAATTTGGAGAGCCGCGTTCGAAGCGCGAAGCGTTCGCTTTCACCCAAATTTGGGACGACAGACTGGCACACGGACAGACACACAGACAGACAACCATGTTACCATGTTACCATGTTACTTTTAGGCTCCGGGAACCTATCTCTAGGCACGGCCCGTTCACGCCTTAGGAGTGGGGTATAGTCCTGCGGAGGAAAACCTGCGAACATTTTTCTTGAAGCCGGTCGGCGCCGCCGCATTGCACTTGTAGGGGAGCACGCTGGGATCAGCCTGACTGCGCGAACGCCATCAGTCCCCCGGTAGTTCATGTCGCCTTGCCCTTCTTTTCGAGGTCGGGCTCGCGTGCTATCGGACCCAGGATCACATCCCGTGAGGGCTCTCATGCCACGCGTGCATCTGTCCGACCGGTCCTTAGCCATCTGGTCAGCGTCGAAAATCGTGCACCACCGCAAAATCCTATCGTTTCGCGCACGCACTAATTTCACGCTGGCGGTTAATCTCTGAGGCTTCCCTCACGGTATTCAGACGAAACCGGGGGTGGGGAAGAAAGCTTCGCCGTGAACGCGCGGATGCACCACAGCTGTTCGGGGTAATCAGCAAAAACGCGGAAACCAGTGGCGAAGGTTTTCGTTGGCGATCCCCTCAATCGGTTTCTTCTGATCCCCCCTTTCTCAAAGGACACGCGTGAACCATGGCTGAACTCGCGGCATCACGTCTCTCATCAGCCGATGTGTCGTCCTCATCAGCCGACGTGTCGTCGCGCGAGGCGCGCAAGCTGGAGCAACAGGCCTTGCGCCTCGCCGCTGAGGCGGCGCGAGAGCTGCAGCGCAAGCTCAAAGCAGCCCTGCGCGAGCCCTCGCCTGAGCGCTCAGCGGATGCTCGTGCTCTGCTTGAGGCGCACCCGGAAGAGACCGCAAAGCTACGTGCGTCGGCTGCCAAAGCTGCCAGGGTGAAGGAGCAGCAAGAGGCCAATGCGACCGAGGTGGAGGAGGACGAAGCCACACTTCGCGTTAAGATCGCTGCGCTGGCCGACATGCTGCGTGAGGCAAAGCACGCGGTCGTTTATACGGGTGCAGGGATGAGCACAGCCGCGGCGATCCCTGACTATCGCGGCCCACAAGGACTGTGGACGCTGCACAATAAAAAGGGCGGCGGCAGCAGCTCCGCCGCGGGGGGGGCACGCAACGCGCCGTGCGCGGCGCGGGCGGTCATGGGGCAGAGCTTCGCGGAGACGCGGCCGACGATAGGGCACCTGGCGCTCGCGGCGCTGGTGCGCAAGGGCCTGATCAAGCAAGTAATCTCGCAGAACGTCGACGGGCTGCACCTGCGCTCGGGCGTGCCGCCGAGCAAGCTGTGCGAGCTGCACGGTAACGTCTTCCGCGAGCGATGCCCGAGCTGCGGCAAGGAGTACGTGCGTCCATTTGACGTGACCGGGAAGAGCTCGTTCCACAGGCATGGGACTGAGCGCGCGTGCGAGCGCAAGGTGTGCAACCGCGCCGAGCTGCGCGACACCATCGTCTATTTCGGCGAGTCGATCGCGCCCGCCGACCTCTCCACCGCGATGGAGCACTCGGAGCGGTGCGATCTGGCCATCTTTCTCGGCAGCTCTCTGAAAGTGCTGCAGCACTACAAGTTCATCTGGCAGTTGCCGCCCAAGCCACAGCGCAAGCGCATGGTGATCGTCAACCTGCAGCCCACGCCCAAGGACCACGCCGCCGAGCTGCGCCTCCACGGCCGGTGTGACACCGTGCTCGAGCAGTTGCTGGTTAGCCTTGGGATGCCCTACCTGCCCTACCAGCCAGCCAAGGATGAGGTCCTTAAGAGGCAGGTCGAGCCCGCGCGCGGCTCGGAGCTCATGCGCTCAAAGGCCGAGAGGGAAGCGGCCGATGCGCGCGAGGAGGCCGAGGCTGCAGCCTCCGAAGCTTCGCTGGACGAGGCGGGCCAAGGGCCACCAACTGCGTCGGCGGCCGAGGCGGCGGTGAAGGGCATTGATTGGTCAGTCAAGATCGAGACGGACGGCGCTGAGGTGGCCGCTGACGATGCGGCTGATGCGAAGGAGGCCAAAGACGACGGCGGCAGTGACGAGGGTGACGACGGCGATGGGGACGATGTAGAATTAGAGGGCGGCGGCCACCATGCGGCGATGCCGCCACCGAAGAGACGCAAGAAAAGTGGATGGAGCACGAAGCGCCGCAGCCTTCCTCGCGCATTCCCAGCGGGGGCACCCCCGGCTAAGGCCCAGGATGAAGCCGCTTCGATCGCCACAGCTGCCGCTGCTCCCGCCTCCGCCGTTGCTGCTGCCACTGCCGCCGCTGGTGCTGGTGCTGGTGCTGCGCCGCCGCCTCCGCTGAAGCGGGCGGCTTCGCCCCGGTTGCGAGCACCATCACCTCGGCTGCTAGCAAAGCAGTCGTCGCTTTCGTCGGTGGTCGGTGCGGCTTCGAGCACGGGCACGGCCGCCCCGAGCACCTCATCGCCTCTTGCCCTGCCAGTGGCGCGACCACCCCCGGCCGAGGCAGCGCCATCTCCAGCCCCAGCACCAGCCGCCCCAGCACCAGCCGCCGCCCCAGCACCAGCCGCCGCCCCAGCACCAGCCGCTCCTGCTAAAAAGTGCACGGCGAAGTGCGGCTTCTTTGCTAGCAGCGCCAGCGCAGACGGGATGTGCTCCAAATGCAGTGCTAAGCACGCAGCAGAGCTCGCAAGCTGGCACGGCGCGCTGTCGAAGAACAGGAAGCGGCAGGCGTAAGTCGAGCGGTAACAATACGGTGTTTAAAAAAACACGATTTGTGGTGTGTCTCAACCTCCTCACATCAAATAAAATTAAAAATTAAAATACACACGAAAAGTTACTTAAAACATAAAAGTTAAAAGACCCTCAAGTCCGCGCAAGTGCGAGAAGTGTAAACAAGAGTGTTAATTATTAAGTACACCGTTGCTCCTAGCGTGCCAGCGTGCCCCCTGGCCCGTGCCCGTGCGGTGTGAACTGTGAAGCGTCTAGGGGAGCCCCTTTATTCAATTTGAATCCCTTTTTATTTGCAGATTTTCGATAAACCCCAGGATTACAACCACACATGAAATGATGACAGATGGACTCGATTCTATTGTCAATCGGTCTACGGAGTACGGTCATGTAAAACATGTTCATGTACACAGGGCATGTTGTAAGACTACAGTATCCAAGTAGCCGGCGCAAATCCGGATACAACGTAACACTATTTGCGTGATGACATGTATTACATGTCTCATGCGTGACAAACATGAGTACGTGAGGTTATTCAATGGCGAGAACATCGTGTTTTGGAAAAAGAGGTCATCATGTTGAGCGCGGAGCGCGGCCGACGCGCCTGTGTTTGGGGCAGAGTCGCAAATTTGGATTTCTCCCCGCGTCGCTCCCACCCGTTCGCCGGGAACGCTCGCCTGCGAGCCCACGCTGCGTCAGCGCGTGCTTGCAAACACGTGCCATGCCGCCCAAGGACGACGACGATGACCTGCCACCTGAAGATGACGACAATGACGACGTCGAAAAGGCAAAGCAACCCCTTCTCGGCGACGGAAAGGGAGGCAAAAAGGTACCGTCGTCGGATTCGGCGCTGCCTGGACCATCGCAGTTGCCACCACCTTCTCCACGCAACATCCCACCTCCATCACCACGGGATAGGATGCGACAACTCAGTGCCAGCACTCCACGGACCCCACGCGGCGAAGCGCCTTCAGAAGCGCCAGCATCTGTGAGACCTGAGCTCGATGTTGAGGCACTGGCGAAGCTTGCTGAGGATGCAATCAATGATCCCAAAGCATTACTCGAGCTCGCAAAACACAATCCTGCAGCGGCCCAAGCCATCGAGTTCGCGCAAAAAATTAAGGAAGACCCAGCAGCAGCAGCGCTGGCAGCAGCAGAAGCGCTAAAGAAAATCAGGCCGCCAACAGTTGAAGAGCTTAAGGAGCAGGCTGAGCTCGCCAAGAAGGAGGCAGAGGAGACCAAGGCGGCTGCGCTGAAGGTCTATAAAGAGATGATGGCGGATAAACCTCCCCCGTGCTTTCCGATGGCCGATGTCAGCAAGCGAATGGAACGATACGTGGATCTGCTCATTCACGCCATTCCTGAGGGCAAAATTCCTCCCTCAGTGGAACCTCTCAAACCCAAGATCCTCTTAGCCATCCAGATAGGCTCGACATCTGCAGGCTATTTGTTTTGGATCGGTCGATGGATCTACAAAATATGGTGCCTGCTTCCCTTCAATGTCACACAGATGCTCTTCGGCATCTCGCTTTGCTACTTTGGCGGGACGTTCACGACGAGCATTGCCGCCATGGAAGCTTTCCGCACGATGGGTGGCGAGAAAGCCAAAAGGGATTTTGACGCGCTCATCGCGGAGCTCAGGCCGGCTTTCGAAGCAAATGCCAAGGATGACGAGGAGGATCTCGACGGCGATGGTGTCGCTGATGTCGATCAGCTCACCCCTCCACAACTGATGCAGCGCAAAGTGTTGCTTCTTGTCACAACGGTCAGACAACCAGAAAAGATACAAGAAGCTGTCGGGTCCATTTATGCTGCCTTTCTTGCCGTCATCGCGACGCTCAAGCTGGAATTCGCCGCGACAACGGCGATGGCCATGGGCGTAGCAGACATGGTCAAGAAGCCTTTGATCAAAGTTCTCGAGCCGCCCCTGCTGAAAGCGCTTCCAGAGAACACGCACCAGTGGGTCCGGCCAACGATCGACTCGAGCTTCCGAATCGCCGCCATTATCTTTGCATGGTACGTGCAGCAGATTATATCGGCGTTCTATTCAGCGCTGCGCGGCGGCAAGCTCTTCGCCGAAGGGCTGTTCAACATCATCGCTGAAAAGGCCAAGAAGGGCCTCATCCTGTGCCCTGGCCTGGTCGGTCCAGACTGGGATCCGAATGATTCATACATGGACGAGATTATCGCCTGGATCCTGGCTTTTCAAGGCTTCATGTTCCAGATCAATACAGGCTTCAAACTTCAATTCCCCTTCAATATCATCTTCTTACCACTCACAATCCTTGAGTGGTACCTGCGCTTCCAAATCTCTTCGGACGTGATGAAAGACGGCGGCAGTGGCCGGCGGCTCCTTGACGAGCACTCAATGTGCGCTGAGGCCGAGGCGTGCTGCGTTGCTGCCGGATGGACGAATGTGACGCAAGACGTTTTGGACTATTCATAGTGAACAAGCTTTTGTAAGAGCTCAGACACACAGGGTCCGGGCGGGCGCGACGAAGCGCGAGGCAGCGCCCCCGCGGGCTCACGCGGGCAGATCGTCAGAGCTCGCGCTGGTGTCCCGTCCGCGGGCGAGGCGCGAAGCGCGTCCGCGCGTGCCACGCTGTTGACCTAGTATGATTAACCTACTGAGCTACTAACTGAGTTTCCAGTTTGGGTAACTGAGCCGAGGCGTACGTAGTTCTGCTGTATTAGGAACCTATTAGCCCCCGCCCCGCCATCATGAATGTACCGTACGCGACCGTTCCGGGGCTTCGGCCTTCGGGGTCCATCCCCAACGGCCGTACTATGGTGTCGAGTATGGTGGGAAGCAACTCGCTTGATTACGTATACTTATTGATGGTTGGTGAAGTCATATCGTAAGTTTAGCATTATTATAACCTCCTGAGAGAGGTGGTGGGAGGCCGGCCGTTGCCGTTACGGCTACGGCGGATCGGACCTCGCGCCCATCCGCGGTTTCGTCAAGTTTCGTCAATCGTCTGACGTAGAACTGACGAAACCGGTGCGGTGGGCGCTCCACCACCCGCGACCCCGGGCAGGACCTTCAGTCCCTGCCCCTACTGGGATGCCATGCGCATGGTCCTATACTCGTATGGGTCATGAAGCATGGTTAGTATGATATGTAATGTTCGAGCTATTGCGCGTGCAATGCGTAGGTGCGGCGGAGGGTGAGGTGAGCAGAGAGAGAGCAGCGAGGCGGATGGCTGTCCTGCCTGTCGGTCTTCGTTGAGGCTTGAGAGAAGCCTACTTTGGGTCCTGCGGAACCTCCCCAATCCATCGATAGTTTCGTCACCCACTTTCCACAGCTTTGGTGCCGACTGCCGACGGGAACGTTTCGCCTGAGTTAGAATTGGGTTCCCAGGGATTCGTCACCGACGGCGACGAGATCGACAGCCTATCCTCTCGCCTTTCCCCTGCCCATCTTATAACCGCGTTAAGGTCTTAACTTAGATTATTGATGGTTGGTGAAGTCATATCGTAAGTTTAGCATTATTATAACCTCCTGAGAGAGGTGGTGGGAGGCCGGCCGTTGCCGTTACGGCTACGGCGGATCGGACCTCGCGCCCATCCGCGGTTTCGTCAAGTTTCGTCAATCGTCTGACGTAGAACTGACGAAACCGGTGCGGTGGGCGCTCCACCACCCGCGACCCCGGGCAGGACCTTCAGTCCCTTCCGTGCTGCCAGGGGTGCGCCCATGGAGGCTATTGCCCGTCATCGTAGATGCCGACCCGTCCGGCGTGAGTCGTAGTGGTCGCTCCTTGGCAGGAGTTTTGGCCCGCAGGCCGCCAAGGCGCCGGAGTAGTCGCATCCGTCGTGCTGAGTCGTAGTCGCCTCGGAGCCTTCGAGTATCGTGTGCCGGATGAGGAGAGGTTCACGCTGACCGACCTTCCTTCCTCTCCCTTCCCGGCCTCGTGTAGACTCCCTGCGCTCGACTCCATTCTGTAGGGGGGGGGCGTGTGCCGGCCTCGGCACACGCGTGGCGCTGCCCTCATAGAAGACGCGGGGCAGGCGCTTTCCTGACTCGTCGTTTGACCGCCGCGTCCATCAGGGCCCCGGCCACCGTCGTGTGAGTGGCGGGGTAGTGATGACCGTCGTATTCGATAATGTAGGTGTGCTTGGACAGCTTGCTCGACGCGAAGCTGTGCTCGCCTATGTAGCCTACGACGATGCATTCCGAGTACTCGTTTCCTTCCCATCCCCAGAAGCTGTTGTGGACTCGAAGCTGCTGTCCCATGATATTCCAGCTGTCGTCCCCCAGGTGGGAGACGGCTATTCCGTCTCCGATGTCGAAGACGCGTCGCCTGGCTTCGGGTTCGGCGGCGGTGGCGCTGATCCCTCCCGTTGGGGGGGCTGAGCGTCGCTGGCCTCGTTTTGCCGCCGCGCGCGGTGCGTCGAGGTTCCGCGCCGACCGCGCCGCCTTGGCCTTGGCCGTTTCTTCCGTATCGATGGCCTCGATTGTGGCCTGCGTCTCGGCCAGAATGCCCTCTGGATCTACCTCGGGTAGGTCCGTCGGGATGTCCCCGCCAGTGTTGGTCCGCACGTCCGTGGCCATGTCGACATAGTCGGCGTACTGTGCTGACTGCATTCGTGCGTAGATTCGCATCGCTTCGACCGTCTTCCATCGCACCAGCGACTGGATGACGCCCTCGATCTCGTCGCGTGCAATCCCCCGCGGCTCTCCGCGCCTTGCGAACAGCCGCGTGGCGAGGGTGATGCGGCACGAGTGCCACGTTCGCTGTGCGGCCTCCGCGGCCGTCATGACGAGGCTGAGCACTGCCCGTAGCAGGCCGTCGGCTTGGCCGCCCGTGAAGGGTCGGCTGTCGCCCGTCGGCGAGAAGGCGGGCCATCGTGCTCGCTCGCTGGCGGGGCAAGGGTGCGCCTCTTCCCATTGGCGCCAGCGCCATGCGAAGTTGAGCGGGTTCTGGTCGTCGTACCTGAACCACATGTCGCGGGCGCCCCACTCGACGTTGAGCCGGTCGCACTTGGAGGGGGCGGAGCGGCCACGGAGGAGGTCGCCGTTCTTGCGCGTGGCGACCGTGGCCGGCGTGTTCGGCAAGTCGTTGCCGTTACCGTCCACCCAGTTGAAGTTGCCGCGTCGCACGAAGGTGTCTCCTTCGAAAGATGCGGTCCACTCGTCCTTGCGGGCCCCGGTGGACAGGGCGTGGCAGAACGCCGTCAGGACCGCTTGGCGCAGCACCGCTGTCCACGTGACGAGTTGGTTGGCGGCCTCGAGCAGCGCGACGATGGCCGTGAGGTGTGCTGTCGTGAACGGCTGCTTGCGGGAGCGCACGAACGCGTCGTCGCCCCATCTTGCCTTGTAGCGTGCGCAGATGCCTTTGAGCACTGCGCGCACCTGCGATAGGTCGGCTACGTATCTTCCGCACGCGAGCATGACGCGTCGCCAGCCGTAGAGGGCGAGGAGGGCGCTCGTTGGCATGCCTTGCCCGTAGCCAGCCATCTTGCGCCGTGTGGACGGAGCGATCATCTGAGCGATCCATACTAGGGCCAGGATGGCGAACCAGACCTCGCACAGTGCGTCCTCGGCAGTGGGGGCTGCCCGCGGGCGCATCCATCGGTTGTTGGTCGCGAGCCCGAACTTGCGTACCCATTGGAAGCCCCATTCGTCTGCGGTTGCAGTGCCGCGCGGGATGCCTGCCTCGCGCGCTGCGGCCGCGTCGACGACGATGCCTCGGAGCACCTCTGGTCGATCGGGGAAGAGCGCGTAGGCGGAGTCGTGCTGCGTGAGCCGAGCCGCGACGTCGTGCGTTGCCCGCCGTCTCGCCTCGGCTGCGTTGTCGGGCTGCGGAGAGGAGGCCCGTGCTCGTGTAGGGTGCTTCTCGATGGCGTCGTCGATGTCGGTGGTGCTTGCCGCCGCTTTGAATTTTCGCGGCGAGCGGCGCTTGGCCAGCAGGCCGATCAGGTCGGCGTCGTCGTCGTGGTTCGCTGCTGGGCTCGCTCGTTTGGTGCCGCGGTGCGGTGCGCGTCCTTCCGCCGAGTCCGGTGAGATACCTGCCGACGCCGGTGCAGTCGGCCTTCTGGCCCTCGCTGTCGGGCGCGGGTCTGGGCTGGGCGACGCAGTGCCGCCCGTTCCTCTCACACCCTGGGCGATTGGCATGTCGCCGATCATGCTCAGGTTGTGCCTGCCCATCGACGTGTCGTGGCTCGCGACGCCGTCGTGTAGCTCGGTGCGTACCAGCGGGGGCTCGAGCAGGTCGCCCCATTGGGCGCCGGGCTGGCCGTGTCGGAAGTGCGGGTTCTCGTCGAGGCTTTCCTCTACGCCGGCGAACATGCTTGCCAGGTCGTGTTGCAAGTAGGGGGCCTCGCGCGCGCTCGCATCCTCCGTTTCGACGCGCCTCATCGTCTCGAGCGCTTCCTGCAGTTCGAGCTCGTCGGCGGCGGCATTGATTTCTTCGGTGGCTGCCTCGACGTCGACTAGAGCCTCGATCTCGTTGGCCGTGATGCGCGCGCTGGCCGTGGAGTGATCGCCGCTGTCTGCTCCGTCGCCTCTCCGCTTGAGAGTTGGTGGCGGTGTCGGCAGGGGCCCGCTCGGGGCGTGGCCGTGCCCTCGTCGCGAGACTGGGGTCGTGCCCGGCGGCGACGGTGGGAACGAAGGCGGTCCAGTCGAGCTGGGTGCGGCCTCCCGTAGGTCGAGGTCGACCGACGGGTCGCAGTGGCCCAAGAGGATGAGGGAGGCGATGGTGTTAGCTTCGGCGAGCGAGTCGGTCTCGGCCGGAGGCTCATCCGTAGTGGGCTGCTCAGGTTGTGCCGGTGGGGCGGCCTCGCGGCTGCCGCTCGCCGTGTCATCTGCCATTTCTTCGTGGATTTTGTCGCGCAGCAATTTGAGCCACTTGTGACAGCTTGACATGCTGCAGTCGCACGCCTGAGCGGCTGCTTTGGCGCCTTTGAACCTTTTAGGTTGCATGAGAAGGCATGCGGCGATTACGCAGTTGACCGCGGTGATGGGACGGCTGGCGCCCATGTACTTGGCCACGTTGATGGCGCGCCTTTCCAGCTCCAACCTGCTGTCGCCACGCTCGATTGCCGTATCAAGGTACGCGAGGAGCGCTAGCATGTTCGGCTGAGCGATCGGCATGTCTCCAGTCATGCTCAAGTTGTGCGTGCCCATGGATGTGTCGTGGGCTTCATCATTCTCCGCCCTCTCGGTGGAGTTGGCGAGCACGTCGCGCATGAAGGCGAGCGCCTCCTGGGGAACGGGCACCTCGCGTAGGCGGATGCCAAACGCGTCTGCTAGCGCGTGCATCTCGCGCATCTTGTCCCTTGATCCCGCGTCTGCCAGGCCGTTTGCCCACCCCTTGCAGTGGGTGATCCACGACCTCCTCGAGGCCGTTCGGAACTTCACCTCTTCCTCTGCCCGTCTCCGCAGGTAGGTGAGGTCGGTGGCGTCAGCGGTCGCCCGCGTTGTGGCGAGTGACGCGGACGCGTCGCTCTCTATCATGATCTCTCCGTCGGGGAAGTATTCGGATAAGATCATGAGCGTGAGCACCGTGCCGCATGCCTCCGTGACCGTGATGTGCCGGCGCCGCCAGGCGCCGTCGAGGGCGAAGCGGAAGTAGATGCCGTTACAGACGCCGCAGATGTACGGTTGCGCGACGTCCGAGCATGCGTCGCTGGTGAAGCGCGGGTTGAAGCGCACGATGGCGAGGGCCGCGCGTGCCGACTCCTGCCCGCGGAGCGCCTCGTTCACTCCGCTCCAGAAGCTAGCGGCCCGCCGGGCGTGCAAGAGGGTGATGATCTTTTGGTGTTGGGCTTTCACCCCTTCGGTGATCACCGCCCGCTGCTCGGGCGTGCCCGGGATCCTGAGGGGGGCTGAGAGCCCCTTCAAGGTGCCCGCCGGAAAGTCCAGCCAGTCGTGCACGTGCACGAGGAAGGAGTTGTGGGACTCGAGGGCCTCGCGGGTGATCACGCCCTCGCAGACGGTCATCGAGTCCGCGACCGCCCGCGCGTGCTTGGACGGCGCCAGGCAGCCGAAGCCGCCGTTGAGGACCAGCCGGCCGCCGATAAAGTCGACGACTGTGCCCGCGCCCGCTTTCTCAGAGAGCCAGTAATTTGCCTTGCCGCACATGTCGGTCCAGATGCGCGCGCCGGCCGCGAACAGCTCGGGCCCGACGAATTCGAACTCGTAGTCGTCGGTATAGCCGCCGGTCTTGAACGGGCGTGCTTGCCTCGGTCCCAGCTGCGTCGCCCGTTCGGCGAGAAGGGCCTGTAGCTCGGCGGTTTGGCGCGGGAGCCACGAGTCGCGCACGTAGACGTCCAGCTGCTGCGAGAAGGCCTCGAGCAGGCGGTCCGTGAAGCGTTGTGCGATCTTGCTCGAATTGCGCGACCCCATGTTCATGCACGTAGCGACGATCAGCGTGAACCAGTGCTCGACGATGGCCGTGCCGCTGTCGTCGAGGATGGGCTTGCCGCTCTCGTCCGTGAGCGGGAAAGGGATGATGGTCGCAAAGCTGCAGGTGCGCTCCTCCTCGGCGGCCATCTCGAATTGGAAGAACATGTGCCGCCCGTCGGACTTGAAGCCTGCCAAGTAGGTCTTGTTCACGAGGGCCATGTGGCTGAGGATGGCCGAGTCGCCGTATGCCTGCCGTGGGCGCACCTTGCTCTCAGGGTGTGGCATCGGGTACTTCGTAGCGTCGAGCATGCTGCCGCGTGTCACGCTTCCCGGCTCTGGGCCCATCATGTCGTTCAAGCTGACGACGATCGGCCCGTCGGGGTCGCCGTGCGGCTCGTTGCGCTCGCGTACGCGCTGGTCAGCGTGCGGTGCCCCTTGGTCCCCGATGATGCGCTTCTCGTTCGGGTTGTCAGGCTTGTCGGTGCCTCCGGTGCCGACGATGTACGACGGGATGATGATGAACGGCCCGGGGCCGTCTGGCGAGATCTGCTCGTGCGCGCGGCGCAGCTTCTTGTACTTGTAATAGAGGCCCTTGGCGATGAGCTTCTTGAACGCCTCGCCGACGCCTCGGATCCTATCGTCGAGACGCTCGAGGTTGGCGGCGATCCGGATCTGCACCGGGGCCTGCACGCCCCAGCGCACGCCGTGCATGACGAGCGACATTAGTTGCTGATCGTCGTGGATTCCAAATATCTCCTTGAGGTATCCGAGGTTCCAGTGCGTGCGCCCGGGCCGTTCGTAGTCGAGTTTGTCGTAGAGGCCGGTGGCCGGGTCCAGCTCCCAGACGATCGAGAGCGCATTGTAGTGGCCGATGCCGTCGGCATGCGCGATGTGCATGCCGCCGCCGAGCCCGATGCAGATGTATGGGGGCCGTCGGAGCTTGGAGCCTCCCGTGTTGTAGCATTCGAAATCGCGGTCGGCGGTTGCGTTCATCGCCGCGCAGATTTTGCGCCGTGCCCATCCGCGCAGGATGCCTTGAAACGTGGTGGGTTTGAATCCTGGTGGCACCTGCTGCGGTGGCAGCCGCGCGAGCCACGTCGTGCTCAGGCTGAGCGGGCGCTCGGCGAATGGCGCGAGGCGCAGCGCGCTGTCGGCATACTCTGGCAGGCCGTTGGCGGGGAAAGGGATCTCGTCTCCGTAGTCCGCCGCCGTGCGCACATTGTCGGCCATGGCGATGAGCGCGCCGTTACCGCAGTCCTGCGCGATCAGGAGGGAGCGGAGCTCGCGCCCTCGCGCGTGTTCGACTTCGCGGAAGCGTGTGCGCTCGTGCGCAGTTTCATTGGCGGGGAGATCCGCTCGTGCGGCCCACTCGTGGGCCGTGCGCGTGCTGACGATGGGTCGCGCGTATTCCCAGACGCCTGCCCGTTGTTCGCCGTGCTCCCCGATTGAGGTGAGCGCCGCGATGCGAAGGAAGGCGAGGCTCACCGCGTGGTAGGCCTTGTGGTTGTGCAGCGCGTCGAGAGTGCACCAGGCGGCGAAGAGGCCAGCCTCCAGTGCGAGCTCGAGTTGGGCAGCCGTGCGCGCTACGAAGGTGGGGCGCGTTGCCCATGGGACGAGGATGATCGCGTCGTTGGCGCCGTAGTGCGGGGTTGATGCCGCGTACTGCGTCTCGATGCCTCCGTGTAGGCGGGCGGCGAGGATGGCGCCCTGCTCGGCGCCGCCTTGCCGCTCGTCGCGTGCCGCTCCAAAGAGGGTGCTCGGATGGTGGAGGCTGATCATCGCGCATGGGTCGGTGCCTGTGTGGGCGACCGGGATGAGGATGAGTGCCGATGGGCGCCCCGCCGTGTTCATCCATGTTTCGGAAATCGTTGGCGCCTCTCGGGCGGCGAGTAGTCCGAAGTTGCGAGCGAGCTCGTCCCAGTCGATGCTGCCGGGTGCGGGAGTCTTGGCGGCGGGCTCGTCTGCCGCCATGGCAGTGTCGGAGGAGATCGTTGGCTGCGTCGCCGTTTTGCCGTTGCAGTAGTCGGCGTGCGCAGTCCAGTCGATGGCTATCCCCTTGTCGATCCGGCTCCGTGTTTGTGCCGCGTCCTCGGTGCCGCCGCCTGAAGGCGGACCCGCCTCCGCGCAGCCCATCTCGGCGTCGCAGTCGCCGCGAGGCGAATCTGGCGTGGCGGCGAGGTTGGGCTCGATCGCCCTGTCCTCGGACGTCCTGTGCGAGTGGGGGGCGGTAAGGCGCGAGGGGTGAGAGGGCGGCGCGTGCGAGTCGTGCCCCCCCCCTTTCTCCGAGTTGCCTTTCTTGGCCTTTGCCAGGTTTTTCTCCGGAGAGAACTCCGAGAGACGACTCCTCGCCCTTGAGGTGTTATTGTCGCGCGCAGGGCGTTGGCCCGCAGCGCGTGGGCGCACGCAGGGTGTTTGCCCGCAGCGCTGAGGC
>JWZX01002503.1:0-11392 GCA_001275005.1 Chrysochromulina tobinii | reverse complement strand
CCCGGGCAGTCTGTCGAGCCCGACACAGGTCAAGAGTGGCAGCCTACGACACACAGAAGTCATGGCGACTCAGCGGCTATCGACGATGGTAGCGGTGGCGGCTGATCCTCGATCAGGAGCCGCGGAGCAGCTGCAAAAAGCGGCTGGTCCAACAACATACGAATTGCGGAAGCCGGGGAAGACCATCAAGCAATGGCATCCGCGCGCGACCCCGAAAGGACGCGATGTATGGTCGGACGACGTGAGCGAGTACATGCGCACGGCCATTCCGATCATCCCCAACTTCATTCTGGAAGGACCACCTACGATGAAGCGAATTACGACTGCCTTACCGAAAGCTTCGAAAGAAGAGCTTGACGCTGCATTCGCAGCGAGCATGATGGAATACCAAACGCTCAACACGGCCCTGTGGGACGCCATAGATTCGTCGATCTTGTTCAATGGCGCCTACGAAGCCGTCGATCGGCTGCAGCGCAAGGAGTTTGCGAATGGCGACTTGCGAGACGGGGTGGGGCTCTACAACTACGTCCGCGATCTCACCAGGCAGGATCCGATCGAACAGCAGATCGAAGCCATGCGCGTGCTCGCCACGCACGGCGTGCTCAGCACTGACAGGAATGTGACACAGGTTCAATTCGATCGCCATGTGAACGGTCTGCTCGCAAAGTGGACCGACGTGAACGTCGATGTAACCATGACCGCTGCACACGTCGCTGACTTTCGCAATCGACTGATCGCGAGTCTGCCAGACGAGCCACTCACATCCAAGGTGGTGCTCATCCGATTCTATCTTGTGGACGCGTGCAATGCGAACCATGAGGAGACCAAGACCATGCAAGGCCTGTGCGTCTCGTGACCAAGCGTGGTCGTGAGCTCGGACTACCGGCTGGATCCGTGCTCGACGAAGTGGTCGCGCCGGTGATCGAGAAGGACAAGCGCGACAAGAAAGACGACGGTAAGAGCAAGGGCAAGAAGCCGGGCGACGCCGCCTTCAACGGGGTGGACGTGAAGTCGACCAGAAGGCCGCGCGCGGGCGAGAACAAGTGCGACCACTGCGTGCTGGATCTTTGTCGGGCGAAAGAATGGGCGGGCTCGGCCGCAGACCACAAGTCTAAGTGCCTCGTCTACTCAATGGCGGACCCCACCAAGCCCATCCCGCACCATGCGCCGAGCGGCGACAAGGCTCCTACCAAGACCGAGCTCATGGCGTTGACGGTGTGTCAGATGGCGATCAAGAAGGACCCAAAGCTGAACCTCAAGACAGCGTCAATCACCTTCTGTCGCAAGGTATCGGGCATCGATGAGAACAAGACCAGCTCGAACAAGAAGATCGGGCACGTGGCTACTCCTTTAGTCTCGCTCGAAGCCCTCCAGGCTCTGATGGAAGAAGACGGCGAGATCAGCAACCCGAGCATGTTCACGGAGTGGGCGGCCAGCCTCGGTATCGATCTGGCAGCCCCGCTCATTGAGTCTGAACTCGTAGAGGCGGCTCCGGCGCCGATTCCTCCGACGCCAGTAGCCCAGACGCCAGCTTACGAATGGGACGCGCCGCAGCATGCAGGGCTGGCGACAAAGGTATCGACTGACGCGGTCGTCGTCCAAGTGGATGACATCACCAACTTGCAGTACGAGCTCGAGCAAGCGCGCGCAAAGATTCGTGAGCAACAGGTGGCCCTGCAGACCGCCCAAGACCAGGCGCCAGCTCCTCCGGCCGCGCCTCGTGTTCTTCGAGAGCTCCCGGAGCACATGCGACCGTTCATGCCGATGACGCCGGTCCCGTCGTCGGCGCTCGCGGCTCTGCATGCGCTCACTACGCCGCCGGTTGGTAGCATGGGACGATCCCTGGCGCCAGTACCTGAGGAAGCGTATGACACGGTTCCAAAGGCGCCCAAGTCAAAAGCGATCGTCACCAAGAGCGTCTCGTATACCGAGGCGTTTGCGAACGGCATCGCCTCAACGGCTCAGGCGCACGCGGACATGGAGAGGAAGATCGTCGAGCTGCAAGGTCAGCTTGTCAAGCGGAAATGGTCGTGGCCCCTGGCGTACGTCCTCAAGCTCCCGCTCTCGTTGCTCCAGGCGCTCATCTCGGCGATCCGTGCCCTGCAGTCGTCCTCAAGCTGGTCGACCGACAAGGCCCTGCTTTGGGGCATAGCGATTTTCTTGGCAATCGACAAGCTCGGCGTCCAACTCGCACCGCAAGTTAAGGCGGTGTTAAGCGTGATGGCGCGTGCGACTGTCCGCCTCCTCAGCTTGATGATGCGGCAAGGGGTAGCACTGTCGCGGCGCATGATCTCAGCACTACTCGCTCGGGTGCTCACAGGCTTCGCTAGTCTCCTATCGGGAGCGGCTATGCTTGCACGGCCGGTGCCGACGGTGACTGAAGCGCCTGTGGTGCCAAGGCTCGACGCACGGCCGATCGATGCAAATGAGGTGATTGCGGCCATCCACACGCAGATGCTCTCGCCGCTCGTCAACACGGTCGTACCGGTGCACAATCTGGATGGGTCCATCGACGAGTCTTCGCCCGGAAGAGAGCACTTCTACTGGGTCGAGGGGCCGAGCGATCGATCCTACTGGGGCGACGAGCCGGGCAACGTGCTCTTACAACCATACGTCCATATCGCACCAGGGGGCTTCGCCACGATACGCTTTCCTGCACAAGGACCTCACCCGCAGGACGATGTCGAGTCGTACAACTCCTCCGAGGAATTTGAGCGCTTTCTGAATCAACCTGTGCACGTCGACAACGATGTTGACCAAGACCAAGATGCACAGCCACCTGCTCAGCAACCTGTTCGACAATGGGTGGCCGATCCAAACGCTGGACGATATGCACGACCCGCGAGATTTCAAGATCACCTACGCCTTATACAAGCGGTCGCCGAGCGCTACGAAGTGATGTATTGTGATCGTCGCGACCCACTCACATCGTGGGAAGCCTCGCGCAAGATTGCTTCACTGCTCAGCACGTGGATCGCGGGGATCTTCGATGGTACGCTCAGGACCCCCTTTGACATCGGAAGGCATCAGTCGATCGGAGAGCTGCTCGCCGACTCTGCGCAGTTCCATCGCGTGGTAATGCAAGCGGCAGGCACCTTTCACGAGCGCGTCCTTCCGGCGACGCTGGTTATTCAGCGACGGGTGCAGGCCAACAAGGAGCGCCGCATAGTGCAAGACTGGTACGAAGTTCACCGTGCGTACGTGCGAGGCAACTGCGAATCTGCGGCAACGGAAGCCGAAGCCCAGAGTCGCGCAGCGCCGGACTTCCCGCCATCTCGGCCCGCGGTCGAAGTAATGATCGCCCGGTCCAAGGTTGAGGTAATGCTCGCCCAAACCCCTCGCGTTCTGCCGAGAATCTTGGCAGCTGTGCGCGTGCACGACAGGGAGGTGCGGACGTATGCACTCCTGGATGGGTACCCGCTGCGCCTGTCCAAAAAGTACCAGACCGTCGTCTTCCGCGACGATGGGACGACCGAGGTTAAGAACAGCACGGACGTCGAGACCGAAGCTCTGCGCTCTCACGAGCACCGAGTCCAGGACGAGCGCATCCAGCACCAGATGCAGCAGCTTGAGACTCAGCTTCGTCGTCGGCGGGCTGCGCAGTCCAGCACGATTGCGAGTGCACTCGTCATGATCGAGCACAACCCTCGAGAGGCATCGTATGACGCCTCAGGCAGCGAGTCATCTGAGGACACAGGATTTGATCTGCTCTCGACGCCGCGGGATGAGTTTGGCATGCGCATTGCGTGCAACTCTGCTCCTGCGAACCCTGCCGCTCTGGCTGCACCGTCAGCAAACGCTCCGTTACATCTCTCCGATCTCGAGCGTCGTAAAAGAAGGGAAAGGCAACGCCGCCAGGACGCGGCGGCTGCGGCCGTCATCCAGAAGAGCTGGCGAGCGCGTCTTCAGCGGCTTTCACTACCTGGCGGCCTCGAGCGGCTCTTGGGTCAAACAGACGCAGAGCCCGAGCACGTCATTGAAGAGTCTTCATCGGACGACGACAAGCACTACGACCCGAACAACCGGCTGTGCCCAGATGGGGTGCCGGGATGCACGTGTGGCAGCGAGTACAACCTGGCTTGGGACTTAAACAACATGTGGCGGAACCACCAGCTTGGAAACCTGACGGCAGAAGCAGCTCAGGTGATTCAACAGGATTGGAAAGAGCAGCGCGAACGGCGACAGCTGCTGCTTCGCCGCAACATATTTCACGAAATACGTAGCCCCGCTGGGTTGCTCTTGCCGCTGCTCGGGAACAACCAAGCAGAAAAGGATCCTCCACTCCCAGACGGGGCGGTTGGCTGGTGTGCATGCGCTGCTTGCCCTCTTCCTGTCTACCCCGGCGAGGGCTCCCACTGCGACCTGTGCTGGACGGTCGATTGCGGCTGCGAGTGCGTGTGCCAATGTCAGTGCGATCTCGAGAGCGCCCGAGGCACCCTGAATGCACAAGGAAAATTGATGGTCAATCAGTCGACCATCACCAGCACAAGCGACCTGCGTAACCTCGAGCCCATCGCTAAGACAGATCTTGAGATACTGCTGCCACTGCACGGTTCAGTCACCGAAAGCGAGCTTCGCAGCGTGCACGCTGGGCAAACGCAACCGCGGCTCAGCCCGGCGGGCTTGGCCATCATGACCAAGAACGCAGCGCTTCTCGCGGCGCTGCCCAGCAACGGCATCCCGGCCAAGGCGGAGCTCAGCGACAACGGGGCCACCACGGGCGTCTCGAAATCGATGCTCGGAGCCATCCCGGGCACGCAACGCGCAGCAGCGTCGGGCTTCGCAGTCGCCGACGATAGCACTCTCGACTCGACGGTGACGCACCTCTACATCTATTACCGGTGCGGCGTAGATGGCAAGATGGTCACCGTGCGACGCAAGCACTACCTGCCCAACGCGCTATGCAACATCGGCTCCGAGGCCGAGGACGTGTATTGCGCGGGTCAATCGTACTACTTCTCCGCGGACGTCGGGCGAGTGTGCATTGATGCACCTCAACCTGATGGAGCTGAGCGCATGCGAGTGCAGTTGCATATGAGCGCCAACAATCTGGGCTGGTACTGGATCGAGGAGATCAAAGACCCGGCCGTGCTGCGGACGGCGCTGCTCAAGAACAAGGAGACCGTCTCGGACGTGATCGCGCCCACGATCTCGCTGAAGCTCCCCGCGTGGTGCACGTGGCCGTGTACGCCGGCGGCGCTCGAGCCCGAGCAGTGCCTCGAGCTGATCCCCCAGCAGATCCTGGCGCCGATCAATCCGCACACGGGAATCAGCATGAATCGTCCGGCTAAGCTCAGCGGCTACGAGATGCTCTGCAGGATGCACGTGGTGCTGGGTCATCCAGGCCTAGCGACGATGCTCAACACGCTCAGCCTTCTCAAGGAGACCAAGGGCATGATCTCGAAGACGGACATTGAGCAGTTTGTGCGGCGCAAGTGCGGCCTGTGCGAGTCCATGCTCATGAACACGCCGCCCTTTAGCCCGTCGACGACGCTGCACCCCGCGCCGGAGCCCGGGCAGATGTGGACGCGCGACACGCTCAAGTTCAGGGTGCCGCAGTTTCAACTCAAGTCGATGTACGTGTCGGGCTACTCGGACAAAGCGAGCGGCTTGTGGGTCCTGATCCCGCACGTCGACTACACAGCCGAAACCGTCATCATGCTCGACCAGCAGCTGAGGACGTTCAACCGCCCGATCAACGGCGAGATCCTGCGCATCAAGTCCGACAATCACCCGTCCTACAAAGCGCGCGAGACGGCGGAGTACCTCGCCGAGTCGGAGATTGGGCCGCAGTTCTCGCCAGTGTACGGCCACCAGATGGTCGGCGAGTCGGAGGTCATCTGGCGCTACATTGTGCCACGGGCGAATGCACTGCTCAAAGGATGCCCAACCGACAACGGCGAGGAGCACGAGCTCTTTGCCATGTTCACGGCATGCGCGGCGCGCAACGACATGATCCCGATGGGCAAGACGGCGAGTCCCTCGATGATCTTCCATCGACTGAGCGAGCCGATCCTTGAGTCGCAGATCACGTTCGGCGCGCCGTGCAAGTTCCTCAAGTGGCCCGAGGAGCGGGACTCCAAGTTCGAGGAGCACGCTCGGGCGGGATCCTTTCGCGGCCCTTCGAGAGAGACCATGGACGCGACGCCGAAGCTGTGCTGGGTGCTCACTGTACGGGACACCGGGCGCAAAGAGCTGGCCACGGTGCACATGGGCACCATCCGCGTCGACGAGCGCCCTGTGTTGGCGCGCACAACGCTCTCGCATGCGTCGCATCAACCGTTCGGCGACCCGAGCGTGGAGCGTGTGACTGACCGCGAGCCCGAGCAGCTCGATTTCACGACGTGGCGTGACATGGCGACAGACGGCTATGTCCCGGCTGCGCCCGCTGTGCCACCCACGACCGTCGTGGCCCCGCTGACGCGGCTTGTCTGGCAGCCGTCTGGCATCGCTCCTGACGCCACGTTCATGGTCGGCATCTGTGGCGGCGCCCAGGGGTATGCAAACGACCTCTGCGAGCTCGTGCACAAGCTCTCTGATGGGCGGTGCATGTACTTCTCCATTGACCTCAAGGTGGGAGGGCATGGGCACAACATCACTCTCCCGCGGATCTTAGCCGCGGTTGGGAGCTTGCTGCGCAACGAACGATGCGCGGGTGCCGGCTTTCAGCCCGATTGCAAAGCGGTCTCGGCACTTCTATGCTTGCGCCCAGGGCCGGAGATGGTCTTCACCCAGCAGGAAAAGAACGGCGTGCAGGATCTGCAGCCCGCGGATGCAAAGCGCCGCGACGACGCGCTCAATCTCTACAAAGCGTGCGCAGTCCTCGCGCAGCACGTGTGCCACGATGCGGCCACCAAGCGCGACAAGTTCGTCTGGTGGGAAGGACCGGTCGGACGCGGTGCAGGGTCCCCGTTCGCCATCGTCGGCCAAGAAAACCACAGCTCCATGTTCGACATGGATTTCTTTACGGATCTCGAGCACGCGCTTGACCTCAAAGCGGTGTACGTTGACCAAGGGGCCGTGGGCGCTGCTTCGCCGAAGACCACAGCGATCTACGGCACGCCCAACATCATCAAGCACTTTGATGTGCTGCTCGGCGCGCTCCCGTTAGCGGCGCCATCTGGTGACGCGCGCACGGTTGGGTTCGACGAGCACGGCTCCTCAAAGGCCAAAGGACTCGCGAAGTATCCTCTCGAGTTCAGGGCGCGGTTAGCTTGTGGCATGCTCCGCTGCGCACGGCAGCGTCAGCCATCATCGACGACGGCACTCGCTCAGGACGCGGTTCCCGTGGCCTCGGCACCTCTCGCCAAAGCACAGGGTGAGTGGATTCAGCCAGCGATGCCGCCGGCTCCTCTCACTGTGCCCGTGATTGTGGCCGATGACGATCTCGAGCCGCCCATGACGGTTCAGCCTCGGGGAGGTGTCCATCGTCCGTCTCTCGTCGACACCGTGCCAAGGTTTGCGCTCAACTCGGAGCTCAAGCAGCATGAGCCGTCATCGGGGAGGGTCGAGACCGACGCGCTCAACGTCTCGCTGTCTACGCAGCAAGACGTCTTGCTCAACTTTCAAAAGAAGTTCCCGGCCAACTCTCGGGTCGACGTCACGTGGGACGATCCGGTGAAGAACTTCAGTGGACGCATCGTGGGCAAAGGCCGCCTCGACACATCGGGGAAAGCAATCTTCCAAGTGCTCTACGACGAGGGCGGCGAAAAGTTTTGGCACGAAATCGACTCGACGCCTGTCTCACTACTCGCCACCAAGCCCAAAACGCTGGTCGTCGGAGGCGAGAAGGTTACGGAGTTGACCGAGGTGCCGGACCTTGTGACAGGCGACGTGACGGTGGCGTGCTTAATCACGCAGCTCCAGAAACATCGCGCCGAATTAGTGGTCGCCTTCCTCACCGCCATGGATGGCATCGACAAGCACGACGCGGATGATTTCCGTGAAGCCGTCGCAAGCGAAGACTGCGAGGCCGGAGCGCACAACATTCTCTTCCCGCTGATGGACGTCGACACTGGCGAGATCATCCAGCTCATCTCGGCCGTCGTCTCCAACGGCAAGGAAGCCGTCACGATCGATCCCCTCATGGCCTCACGGTACAACGTGCCCCAGACGTACAAGCAGTACCTGTCGTGCCCGCACAAGGCGTACTGGCGCACGGCAATGGAGCTCAAAATGGAGTCGTACGAAGCCATCCCCGTCTGGAACCTGGTGAGCATCAAGACCGTGCCGCCCAGAACGAGGATCTTCAGGCTCAAGTGGGTCTTCGTCATGAAGAACGTGCCTGGCTCGATGCAACTCAAGTTCGCGCCGCGTCTTTGCCTCGTCGGCACCAACATGGACCCGGAGCAGTTTCCGAGCTTTGCAGACGTCGGACGCAAGGTGACGCTGAAGATCATCGCAGCCGTGTATGCAACGCACATGGAAGACTTCACGGCGCATCAAGCGGATGACAGCGATGCCTTCCAAAACACAGTCGTCGACGGCTCCGACGGCGACAAGGCGGGGACCATGGTATACAGCTACCAAGCGCCCGACTTCGAGTCCAAGGACGACAAGGGCGGCACGCTTGTGTATCAGCATCGGACGGCGATCCAGGGCCGGATCGACTCGCCGCGGCTCTACGCCAAGAAGGTCAAACCCTTGCTCCTGCAGGCGGGCTTCCACCCGCTCATGTACGACCCGGAGGGCTACGTCTACCACGAGGGTCCCACGCGCGGCTCAAACAAGACGCTGCCGGAGATCTTGGCAGCGCTCAAGACAGCCGAGCCGGCGCCACCCGGGCACGCGCCAAATGGATACGCGCTGATGGTGCGCCATGTGGACGACAAGGTCATGATCGTGACGAGCATCAAGATCATGGAGTTCATGGTTGAGACCCTGCGCGTCGCGTGGGTGTGCACGTACACGAACTGGCGCAAGGTTCTCGGATGGGACGCGGTCATCGATCGGGAGGACCGCACGGTCACGTTCGAGTGCCCAGTCGTCCTCGAACAAGCCAAGCGTCGATTCCTCGAAGGCGAGATCATGCTGACGCCCAAGCACGTGACTACGCCGTCCCTGATGGACATCACGATCGGCGACGTGCCTCCCGAGGGTCACCCTGATCGACCGAGCTACCTGGCAATGCAGTCCGACGGTGCGAGCCTCCTCGGCCTAATGATCTGGATCTCGGAAAACTACACGCAAGCGCTCTTCGTGACGCGCTGGATCGGGCGCACGGCCCACTGCCTTTCACCGGAAGGCGTCAAGTTCCTCAAGTATGCGCTCATGCATCTGGTAGCGCACCCGTATGCAACGCATTGGGGAGGGACGGCGTGTCGTTCGCTCGAGCTCAGCACACCGATCAAGCAACCGTACTCGAACGAGGATCAGGAATGGGGGCTCTACTTCAAGTACGATGCCAACCTGTCGACCTCGGCGAAGAGCATGACGGGCATCGTCGGAATGCTGGCCGGGGGCGCGATCGACAACATCTGTCAAAGTCAGCAGTGCAAGGCGGGCGAAACCCACACCACGGAGGTTGTCGCAGGCGGCACCGCTCTCACTCGCATCATCACGGCGCGTGGCTTGCTGCAGGAGATGCACTATCCTCAAGTGCGACCGACCCCGACCTTCACGGACTCGGCCACGTCCATCTTCGTAGCCAACGACGACAGCGCTCTCAAGCGCGCGCTCTGGGTCATTCGCCGCGTCAAGGTTCTCCGCGACGGGGTCGATGATGGCGAGTTCGAACCAATCAAGATCCCCGAAGAGGACAACGCGTCAGATGTGTACACCAAGTACCTCGTCTTCCAAAAGTGGAAGCGGCACAGCGACTTCATCAACAACATGACCAAAACGCGCGAGGACAAGGCGCTTGCACGCATGGCCCTGATCGTCGCGGCATATGACAAAGGGTAGAGAGTTTCATGCCATGTCAGCAGCTCTTCAGACCCAGCCGACATGGGGGAGGGTGTTGAATACCATACACTCTACGGGGTAAACCGTACCCGACTCACTACACGGATCCCTATTACCGTATTAGGAAAGGACTCCCAGTATGGAAGGATCGTGTGTGGAATGTGCTGTCAGATGAGTGGCCCGGAGCGGTCCTCACGGCGGAGTGATTCTAGCAGCCTAGACTGCACTTACAAAGGATCGTCGCCCGGGCAGTCTGTCGAGCCCGACACAGGTCAAGAGTGGCAGCCTACGACACACAGAAGTCATGGCGACTCAACGGCTATCGACGACATTCTCCACCCATCTCTACAAACAGCGCCTCACAGCGCAGGGCAGGTGGTCGTCGACGCCCCGAGCCTGGGGAATCCAAGGGAGCGGCGCCGGGAGCGGCACCGGGAGCGGCGCCGCGGCTGCCCGAGCGATGGGCGAAGCTGGCAAGGATGAATCGTCTGAGGACGGACTCGACATGATATGTTTGACTTGGCTCCATGGGACTCCGGAATGCACCGCCATGCACCCACCCGAGTGTCCGGCGAAGTACGCGGCCCTCTCGTCCGACGTGTCGAACGAGAGCACGTCGGCGTCGTTGGTGGGCTGCCAGTCCATCGCGCGGTGAGTCTCGGGAGTGCACCCGAGGGCTTCCCGGGAGTGCTTGCCTTCTTGGTAGGTCACGGCGTTGTGTTGGATTCCAAGCGCGCGCGCTCGCAGAACAGGCAGGTCCCGCGACGAAACTTGACTGACCTTTGTTCGTTTCGAGGCGCGAAGAATCGCTGGCAAAATGCGCATGCGGTTCTACTCTCACGTCGGGGCGCGTCCGCCCGACGCGCCTGACGCTGGCGCTGCGATGCCGCGGCCGGAGCTACCTTCCGACGGCGCAGAGGCGCCGGTTCCTTTCGAGCAGCAGCTACATCAGCTGCAAATGCAGCTGGCCGCCGTGCGGCCCAGCATGGAGTCCGAAGAGCGGCGGCGGAAGCTGCCGCTTTTTCGGCTCCAAGCATGAGTGTTGAACATGTTTGTGATGATGATGAAGTTCCAGATGAGGATGATGAGGATGATGAGGATGATGATGCAGTACACGACCGAGAAGTACATGTCAACAAGCGCGACCTCTGGCTCTCAGAGGTTGCTATTCGCGTGCCCTGCCCACAGTGGCCGTGTCGTCTTGGTGCGACCGGACCGCTGCCGCCGCCCCTCCCTCCGCTCGCCGCCCGCGAGCGGCCGCCCTCCGCCATCGCCGCCGCACGACTCGCCACCGCCATCGCCGCAAGATACCGCCGCGTACATTTGCGAACGCCACCCCCATCGCCTTCTCCCCCATCGCCTTCTCCCCCATCGCCTTCTCCCCCATCGCCTTCTCCGCCATCGCCTTCTCCGCCCTCGCCTTCTCCGCCCTCGCCTTCTCCGCCCTCGCCTTCTCCGCCCTCGCCTTCTCCGCCCTCGCCTTCTCCGC
>JWZX01002502.1:0-10097 GCA_001275005.1 Chrysochromulina tobinii | reverse complement strand
GCCGCCCTCGCGGACGCTGTCGACAGTGATGATGCGACACACATACTCCCTCTGGTCTTTGACTGGCGCGAGTACATCGGCCGCGCCCCGCGCGCCATCGCCGACAGTCTCGCCGCGTCGGAAGCGGCCGCCGCGGCCTTTTGCGGCAAGGTGAATGCGTCGGAGGCGTTCCGATGCAATCGATCGGCCCATACGCGCGATTGGGGGCCGGAGCCTCATTGGGTAGCGGTAGTGGAGCTGCTGCTCCTAGCCGTCGTCACCGACGTCGTGGTCGGTGCGGGCTACCCCTATTTCAAGGTGTGCAACACATTTGCGCAGATTGGGGCCGCTCTCGCTGATGCCGCGCCTGAATGGCTTTGTGCGCTCGGCCCGACGCGCCGCCGTGCACAACAGGCGTCGCGGCGCTGCGGCGCGGGCGCGGGAGTCAGCGCCGGCGGTCGCGCCGGTCGCGCCGGTGGAGATCGTGTCGAGCCGCATCGCATCCAGCTGCTCTGCGCGTCACAGCTCTTCTCGACGGATTGGGGTTCGTCAATGTGGAGATCGCTCAACGGCACCGCCAAGCGCGGCTCGGACAATGTCGTCGATTGCGGCAGCCCAATCTGCATGCCGACGCCCCTCCACCCAGAGCTATGGAGCGACTTGCGAGGCGATACCTGTGCGGCCGACGACGACACGGGCGCTCCACCCAATTTACTCTTTGGCATTCCCATCAAGCCCTTACGAGGATATCAGTGAATTCACGTGTTGGGCACCGCGTACGCGGGCAGCTCGGGCGCTGCACGGACCGCTCGGGTTGATATATGATGAAGTTTTATTTAGCCAAGTATCTAGCGAGCAGTGTATTCACGTCCTCTTTTTCACTTTTCGAGTGTCACGGTCTTCGCTCACTCTGACTCCTGTCAGCCACGTTACCGTATAGAGCTATATCGCTCCCCATGGCCATGCTCATTCCCGCGGCCGGGCACAACGTCGCTCACGACTCACGACTGGCCGCTTGAGCGTACTACACATCACGTCAGACGTCATCCGACACTGCACTTCGTCGTACCGACCTGCGTTGTTCTCTCCTCTATGGCACGCACAGGTTCATGCCTCATGCATGCTGTGCGCATTCAGGGCGTTCGGCTCGGCTCTCGCATGTTTTGAGTGCACAGCCTAGAGGGCAACTGGAGCATCCCACTTGATCTTCGTCTTCTTGTAGACCTTGCTGGCGTCTGAGGCCATGGCGATCGCCTGGCGTGCCACGATGATGTTGTGGTCGTTGGAACGATAGCATGATTCTGATGTGATTGAGCTGACCGAAGACGAGAGCGAAGATGCCTCCGAGGACGTTTCGCTCCGATTCGGCACTGCCTTGGCAACGACGAGCCCAGCGATGGTTGGTGCGCATACGATCGTCTGGGTCACGCTACCCCGTACAGTCGTGATCGGTATCGGCGGAGAGGTTCCCCTTGCCGCAGTGAAGTCGTGCGCTTGCTCGGCCAGCTGGCTCGGCGGCATTTTTGTGTGTGGGAACGCTTGGATGGGTTTGGGCGCTGCTCCACTCAAGGGCCGCGACGATTGGGCCGGGATCGATTGATTCGAGTATTGGTAGTATTCCGGATGATCGTAGCGCGCCGAGAAAATCGGCATGGTCATCCTTGCGGCCTCCATCGTGGGTAAGTAATGATCGAGATCTGTAGCACACATTCACTACGTGTGATTGGAGTCCAAGGAGTCGCTCTCATGCCATAGGAAGGGAAGTAGGCAGAGGCAAGACTCACCGAGGTTTTCGAAAGCGGCCAGGATGTCATCGGGCGTCAATGCCTTCCGGCCCATGGCAATGGAGACATCGTTAGCTTCGCTCGTTATGAAGCAGATGAACTCGCTCACCATCTCCTGCATCAGAACTTTCGCGTCGCGTGCAATCTTGGCGTCCTTGGGTAGCTCCATGGCCATGAGACGCGCAACGTTGGCCATCGGCAGCAACCGGTCTTGCTCTCGCAGAGGAGGGGGAGCAGGAGCGGGCGCCTGTGCAGTGCGCCCCGATGCGCGCGGTTTAGGCAACACACTCGGTGCGAGCCGTGGCGCAGGAGCGAGCTGCCGCATGGTGGACCCTTTTGCGCGTCCAACAACAGTCGCACTCGGAAATCGTTGCACGTCAGGATGCGTGTGGCGCAAGCCCTCTGTCTGCTCTCCATCATCGGCGACGAGGAGGTCCGCCAGATCGTTCAGATACGCTTCATCTACCCTGATTGGGTGCGATGGCTGCTCGAGGAGAAGACAGGCCATTATGCTCGACGGCCGTCTCTGAGAATGTGTGGGCCACTCAGCGGAGACCGCGCCAAAACCGTGTGTGAGCTGACTGGCCGAAAAGTGTGCACTGTATGATGAATGGCCCGCGCGCTGTGGACCTACGGTTGAGCTAATTAAGAATTTATCATTAGAACGTAATTAGAACGTAGAAATGGAATCTGGGTATATCTTGAGTGACCCCGCGGGGGCATGAGAGGTCGGTCCAGCCAGAGCGCAATTGCCAGATGAGCGACGTGTCGGCCGCTGCCTGCCGGGCGCGCCTCCGCGCGGGCCACGGCGCACCGACCCGCGGACGTTTGTCAATAATCAATCTAAGTTCAAGGTCCTCTATCCATCCTCAACCTTCAATTTTATCTCGTGGTATCGAGGCCATAGGAGGCGTGATTAGTCCAGCGGGTCTGTTATAGATAAGGATAGAGCGGCAAGTGCGCCAGTCACGCAGTTTGACCGCTGCGCTGCCTTTCCCCAGTTCTATATTTCGATCTAGTACGAGTGCTTGCTATCATCACAGCCCTCGTGTCGGCCAGTTGAACGCGACTTCGAGTTTCTTTAGGTTCCTACTTTTCCACAGCCTTTTCTCATGCGGACACCAAGACTCAGGGGGATCGCGTCTGGTCAAGGCTGCAGGGCCGTCGATGGATCACCAACTCAGATGCATCGCCTGGTTCGCGGCGCTGACGCTCGTTGCGGCGCACGGTTCGGGCGCGTGGCTAGACTTGAGGCACCACAGTGCGAGCAGTAGCTATTCGGGCGTGCGGGTGCGCGCAGCGCTCTTTCCCTTGCGGGTGTCGAGCCCTTCCGTGAACATGACCATCAACGCATGCGGGTGCCTGCGCGTGCGTTGCCGCAGTATGTTTCGGAGGCCTCGCACAGTCTCACACTGATCGGTTCGGATGACGGCTTGTCGTGGTTCTCAGCCACTGGCTTTTGCGATGGGCCAAAGATGACGCGCATCCACTTTGACTTTTCGTCAAAAGGCGGTCCGGCTGACGCGACGGCCACGTGGACAAAGGACGGCGGTGTGGTCCGCCTCGTGTGGGACGATGGCAACACGTGGGTGCTGCAGGCCGCCACGTCGGATTCTAACTTGGTGCCCGACGCGACGATGCCCACGGCGTTTGAACAAGCCGCGGGCTTTTGGTTCCCGCTGGTGGGCATCTTCACGTCCAACGCACTGTTCATGGCGCCGTTCTCAGCCGTGCTGGGAAGGGTGCGCGCCAAGTCGCTGGGTAATCTGAATCCGCTGCCCGTAGCGTTGACTGTGCTGTCCTCCTGGTTGTGGCTGCAATATGGGTTTAGCATGGCGAACCCATACATCGTCGCGGGCAACCTGCCGGCGCTCACCGCAGCGGTGTATGGCCTTCTGATGATGCTGCCACTCATGCACGGAGCGGATGATGCCCCGGCGCTGCGCATGGTGGTGGGCCTCTTCGTGACCGGCAGCTTCGTCACCTTCTGCCTCTGGGCGTACCTGATCTTTGTGCCTGTGGAGAGCTCCGAACGCTCTTCGGTCCTCGGCTCTTATGCGACTTTGATCTTTATCATTCTCGCTGCCCCGCCGTTGTCGTCCATGGGCACTGTCATCGCGAAGCGCGACGCCTCGCCCATCTATGCGCCCATGACCGCCGCGCAGTGCATCAATTGCATGCTATGGACGGTCTACGGCTTCGTCGCTGCGCACGATGTCTTCGTCTGGGGACCAAACCTGACGGGACTTTCGCTGGGTCTGATGCAGCTCGCTCTCAAGCTGTGCTATCCCTCGAGCTCCAACGAGAAGAGCCGGCTCCCGGGTCGTGATGCCGAAGATTCGGACGATCCGGTCCTTTAATTATGCTTGATGATGATGATTGCATGCGAGTCCTTGACTTAGGTCCTTGAGCCACTTGAGAGCCGAGGCAGCCCCCAGCGCCCCGTGATGTCACACCAGCACTGTCAGTCATCCGTAAGGTACTGCGAGGCCTCCGGCACCAGCGCGTGAGTGTACAATGAGCGGTGGTTCGAGGTTTGCGCCTGTGCCCTGTCGGTTCACGAATTCCTGTGGACTTCGAGGGTCAAACTTGACGCAGTGCGGAGTCTCCCCGGCGCCGCACACCACGTCGGCCTTCAATCAGCGTCATGGATCCGCTCCTCGAAATCGTCGTCGACGACATGAAGCACGAGGGTTTCGGCCCGACCAAGTTCACCACGTACCGCATCTCCAGCGCCATTCGTGGGAGCTCCTCGGAGAAGCCCGCCTTCTGCCGGAAGCGCTATTCAGACTTTGAGAAGCTGCGCGACGAGATGCTCGATGCGTACCCGGGCTGCGTGATCCCTCCACTGCCCGTCAAGCAGACGCTTGGCAAGTACGCCGAGGACTTTGTCGAGAAGCGCCGCGAGATGCTCGAGCTCTTCCTGCAGCAGGTGTGCTCGCATCCGCTCGCAAGCGTATGCGAGAAGCTCCACACGTTCCTCACCTGGCCCGAGCCGATCCGCTCGGCGATCGTGGAGCGCGCGCGGAGCTTCGAGATGCCCCTGACGCCGGCCGCATACGCGACCGGCGACCCGCTCACCGAGGGCAACAAGCACCTCGCCGACTTCGAGAAGCAGATCAGCTCCGTGCGCGAGCGGTTCAAGCACATTCGAGACAGGCAGGATGCGGACGCGACGGACTTCTTCCAATTGTCTCAGGGCATCAAGGAGCTGGGCGACAACCCGCTGAACATGGTGCTGAACTGCGCGCTCCCGCCCTACACGGAGGGTCTGCAGAACCTCGCCACGCACTACAAAAAGCAGTCGCTGAGCGTCAAGCAAGGCCTCCTGCCAAAGCTCAAGTTGTATCGGCAGGTGCGCATGCTGATTGCCGCCTCTGATTGGCCTCTGAGGCCTTCGATTGCCTCTGACTGGTGCTGGCGCACCTCGGCGATGACGAGAACCACGAGTTGAAAGTAGTGGTCTGACGATTTACGTTGAGGACCCTCTCTTGTCGGTTTCCCGAGCCTGCCTCTGATTGCCTCTAACTGGTGCTGGCGCACCTCGGCGATGACGAGAACCACGAGTTGAAAGTAGTGGTCTGACGATTTACGTTGAGGACCCTCTCTTGTCGGTTTCCCGAGCCTGCCTCTGATTGCCTCTGATTGCCTCTGGGTTGCCTCTGATTGCCTCTGATTGCCTCTGAGCTACCCAATCGGACGAGCTCGTCGCGTCGTACCGGTCAGATGGCGATCGCAATGCAGGAGCAGATTAAGCGGCGCGCCGAGATGGCGAAGACGATAGACTCAACGAACACAAAGATCAAAGGTCTGCTCTCCGATTCCACGAAACTCGCAGGCAAGCCAGGCAAGGAGAAACGGGTGAGCGAGCACGAGGCAGCTCAAGGCCCAGGCCGCCGATCGGCAGCCGCGCGCCGCATGCAAGTGCCCATCACGGCGCCCTTTCCCCACAGGTGAGCGAGCTCGAGGCTCAAGCCGCCGATCTGCAGGAGCGCGTCGCACAGCAGAAGGAGCTGTACGACCAGGTGAGTCTCGTCAATTGCCTCTGATTGCCTACGATGGCCAACCGTGGGAAGCCTTGTACCCATCGAGCAGGTGAGTCTCGTCAATTGCCCCTGGTGGTCTCTAATGGTCTCTGATTGCCTCTTATTTGCCTCTGATTGCCTCCGACCCTTGCCTCTGATTGCAGGTGACTCGCACCCTTGCGTGGGAGTGGGACAAGTACAATGCGAGCAAGAACCGCGACATGCTCGCCGCGCTGCAGAACCACGCGTTCGCATCCGCCGAGTTCATGGGCAAGCAGCATGAGCTGTGGGGCGGCATCGCCGCTGGGGTCGTCTCGCGCGTCAACAAGGTGAACAGCGAGGCGGCGATGCTGGCGGGGGCGTACAACCCCAATACCAACACGATGAGCGCGGCGACAGCGAACCATAAGTCGCTCGCCGCTGCCGCGCCTGCCGTGCCAGCGCCCACTCCGCCCCCGTCGCTCTCCCCGCCCGCGCAATCCCCTTCTTCGCCGACGATGGCCCGCGCGCCCTCGTTGCAAGAGGTCAGCGGAGAGAGCGGCACGTTCAGTAGCAGCGAGGGCGCGTTCGGTTCCGCAGAGACGGCAACGCCCACACAACCCAACCCGTTTGCGGGCAGTAGCAACAGCTACTTCACGGGCTGAAGGCCCTTCGAGGCGCCGTGACGGGCACGTGCCCCGCACCCGGAGGGGACAAGTCACTCCGAGTCCCGCTGCCGGCTGCCGGCGACGCCCTCGGGAGCGAGGATGCGAGGTCCAATCTGCAATCAGCGAGGATGCGAGTTCCAATCTGCAATCAGCGAGAATGCGAGGTCCAATCTGCAATCAGCGAGGATGCGAGGTCCAATCTGCAATCAGCGAGGATGCGAGGTCCAATCTGAGACAGGCCGAGGAGGTCCCGTGGTCGTGGCGCGTGTGTGCTTGTGTGTGCAAGAGACAAGAGTGCGAGACGAGCAGAGCCCCGGGGGCGACAGGACCTCGAAACACGCCGAGTCACGTCGTTCTTTTTTTCGCAATGCAGGGTTTCCATGTTTGGCTGTTTTCACACCGAGAGCGTCATCAGAATGCATCGCTCTGGCTACTCCAATGAGGCGCTGGCGCTCGCGGCTGCTCAAGCCGCGGATGAAGCAGAGGCGGACGGATGGGCTGCCCAGGAGCTGCCGACGAATGACGAGCACTACGACGAGGACGCTGCCATGGCGCTGCCCGTGTGCATGCCAAGTCCCGATGGGCTCCTCTTGCTATTCGACAGCATCTTTGGCCCGAGCGGCAGTGGTACACCAGTGCGCAGCTTTGCGCATCTGATCCTCCGAGTGATCCTGACCTTGAAAGGCCTGATGGGCATCGTGCTTCTCGGGGGCGCCATTGGCGCGTGGATCGACCATCCAGGCCTCGCGCTTCCCGAGGACATGCAGCTCCTCGTCACCACTGCTGGCGACGTGGTTGGCCTGACAGGTCAACGAGCTGCGATCGCCGTGCCCCTCATCGCAGGCCTCGCCGAGGCTGCCGCTATCGTCGCCTTCTGGGCGTCCGGCCCGGCGGTCGAGCTCTGCGCCACGGCGTGCCTGCTAGTCAAGTTCGCACTCGTGGCACACGTGCATCAAAAGGCAGGCGCGGCGGTGCTGCCGCCGGCGGTGTTTGTGTGCCTCACGGGGCTCAAACTCGTGACGGCGCCACGACCCAAACGGATCCGGAAGATGGAATGAAATGCTGCGCGGCTGATCGCGAAGAGTCGAAGAGAGGTGTAGTCATGGCCGTGCAGTCGAAAAGCCGGACATCTTTCTGCACAGTTCAGTAAACATTGGCTTTCTCATCCTCGGCGCGGGCGGCGGTGTGGGGCGGGTCTGGAGGCGCGGGCGGAAAGGGGTGGGTCTAGGGATCAGACTTCAGAGGCAGAGACATAGTGATACTGATAGCATTCCCCTTGGCGGATTTAATCCTGGAGCTTATCTCATATCTGCTATCTGGAATAAAAGCACCGACGTAAAAGGCGCAGCACGTCCGTTCTGGCAAGGGGGTGGGAAATGCAAGGCCGGGCGAGAGGGGGGTGGTGACGCGTATCTCCAAATCAAAACGGCGCCGGTTGGGGGCGTGAAGCGCACGTGTGGGGTCGTGCTCGGACTGCGGACGTGCGCGTGCCCGTCCGGACTGCGTATCCGTGCGATGTCCGACGCGACGTGATTGCTGATCCACGTCGACGATCTCACAGCATTAAAAGCCCGGTTACCGAGATACGACGTGATTCGCGTTGGGCACCATGACCACCATACCCAACTCCCATTGGCCTACACTGACCCCCCAAACCCTGCCCCACCCGTATATAGCCGTACCTCACCGTACCCCACACACGGAGATCACACCGAGACACATCTTCGATCTCGACTCTTGCCTTCCATCTTCTCTCCTGACTCCTCTTCTCGCGTGTATCTTCGTTCTTCTGGCAACTCAAAGCGCCAATGCGGACCTATGGCCGCGTCACACCCTGCTGCTCATCCCTGTCTGTCAGCCCTCCCCCTGCCGTTTGAATCACCGTAGCGTGTCGGCTCTCTCTCGCGGCCCCATCAGTCTCGTCTCGCTGCGTCTCGTAATGTCAGTGTGTTGTTAGAGTGCAGTATCGCGTCGTCAACGCCCTGTCTCCCAATGCCAACGCAATTTTAATGCCAACGCAATTTCACGTGTGCCAACTCAGGCCACCGAGGTCTGAATATCCTTTCTTGTCTGACCAATCTCAATAACTGGTCGTCCTCTGTGATCCACCTCACCCCAAACCAACGCCTTAGCGAATTCCCAGATGAAATCCCAAAGCAAAAAGTTGTACAACAGGTTGCTAATTATGCCTGATTGCAGCCCTACTTCCTCATCAGAGACTCCCAACATCAACTGATGTCCTCGAACCGCAGGCCATAAATAGGACAATAGCCAAGCAAAGGCAGCTATCAAAGGCAAGACGCACGGAATTCTCATGATCATAGGACATCTGCTGAAGCAGTAATCACCCCGTGCAACGCAATTTATGAGTGGTTCAAGAAAACAGCCTCTTGCAAGGAATGAGCAGGCGGATTCGATCAACGCAGAACGGTAGCCCTCTTGCGGATCACTTAGCTTGTCACAAAAGACTGGTGGATTCCATTGATCTGCAATGCATGAAACGTCATCTTCATCGCATTCGCTCGCGAGCCTTTTGATCGCACGGGATTCTGGTGCATCCTGCTGGAGGAAAGTGCCCATCCTTACATTAAAATATGCTGCACAGCACGCTTCTGCAGCTGTGCAGTCGTTCCGTACGCACCACGAGTTGTTTGTTATGCCCATGGAAAGCCATTCCAACCGGAAACCACCGGGACTTGTACGGATCTTCTTGGACGAAGCAGATGTATTCGCGCTGTGAGCAGATGTATTCGTGCAGAATGTAGTCTCCCCCACCAAGCTGAGACACCTATCACTGCCCGGAACACTACTATTCGCGCACCTGCATTGACTGAAGGTTTCGTTTTGATTCCAAATTGCGCTCGTCTGTAAAATGGTGTTGCACTGAGGTTGGACTTGAGTTGGAAACGAGTACTCCATGTGAAACATCTCTTTTTGCAGCAGACAATTGCATACTGCTGCATCGCCTATGTTGCCATTCCTAAAAGCTAAGGAGATAATGATCGCGAGGAGTGTGGCATATACCATCCGTTCGATCCACAGAATGAGCCGAAGAACACCACCCCGCGTCGTCGCAAACCAGAACGGCAAAAGAAACAAACCATATATTAAGTTCTCGGCCACCGCAACTTTGAGTGCAGGTATGACGGCCAGACCCATTTCCAAAGATGCTTGCGACTGTGTGTTAATCTGCAGAGGGCACAGCGCGAGGGCCGGAGAAGCCAGTCAGCCAAGCACAGCGGCCACAAGCAGAAGCCACAACAGCAACCCAAGCGCGCCGCCGCGCAACGCGCACACGGGCAAATATCTCGCGAAGCCCGACTAACGCCAAAATGGCGTCAGAAGAGCGAGAAGGAGAGGAAGATCCGACATTGGGCACACTGTACCTGAAGCTCGTACTGGCAGGAACCCCAACAGACAAAAAACTCTGAACTGAACAGTCTTGTAGGTCAACAGTAGTCAAGTCAAGTCAAGTCAAGTCAAGTCAAGTCGTACACGAAAAGTGTCTTACGCGGTGAAGTACCGGAGTGATCCGTGTGCCCGTGTGTGAACGTTAACACGACAGACGCGACAACCGGTGCTACGGCACTGTTACTGCCCGCTCAGAATACACACACCTTACATGACCCCAAACGAGACACGGAGCATGCGCGCGCTGGCGG
>JWZX01002501.1:0-33547 GCA_001275005.1 Chrysochromulina tobinii | reverse complement strand
GTGGGGGGCGGGTTGCAGAGGGGGGGTGGGTGGAAGCTGGCCGCCGAAGGAATCCGAAAAGGCAGGGGGCAGATCAGCGAAGGGTGGAGGCGCCTTTGGCTCAGCTGCGGCGCCAAATGTTGCCACGGTCATCCGTACTTGCTGCAGCGTTGGCGCCGCGATGCCGCTCTCGTCGCTCGGAGGCGGGAGAAACTGCAGCACGAGGGGGCGACTGCATGACTGGATCTTGCCGATACACGCGTCCTTGGTCAGCCCTCTCACGCTCTCATGATTGACGCCCACGAGGACGCTCAGCCGCAGAATCCCGTTGGCGTGTGCTTGTGTGCCAGGAGAGGGGTCGCTCAGGACGACAACAGCGCCGCGGTCGTCCGCGAGTGCGAGCCCGAGTGGCCCCTCTCCAAATGTGCAGCTGCGCAGCGGCTGCGCCGGTGGTGGCGGCAGCGGCGGCAGCGGCGCCGGCGCGGTGAGGGGCCCCGGTTGTGAGCCGCGCTGCTGGGCTGGGGGCGTTTCTGAAGGACCCACGCCAAAGCCAGTGCCGAACGCGTCGGGCGCGGGCTGCGTCTGCGTCGGCGCACCACCAAACGCTGCGCCGAACGCGTCGGGTGCGGGCTGCATCTGCGTCGGCGCACCACCAAACGCTGCGCCGAACGTGTCAGGCGCGGGCTGCATCTGCGTCGGCGCACCACCAAACGCTGCGCCGAACGCGTCAGGCGCGGGCTGCATCTGCGTCGGCGCACCACCAAAACCCGCACCACCAAAACCCGCACCGAACGCGTCAGGGGCGGGCGGCATCTGCGTCGGCGCACCACCAAAGCCCGCGCCGAACGCGTCGGGCGCGGGCTGCATCTGCGTCGGCGCACCACCAAACGCTGCGCCGAACGCGTCGGGCGCGGGCTGCATCTGCGTCGGCGCACCACCAAAGCCCGCGCCGAACGCGTCGGGTGCGGGCTGCATCTGCGTCGGCGCACCACCAAAACCCGCACCACCAAAACCCGCGCCGAACGCGTCAGGGGCGGGCTGCATCTGCGTCGGCGCACCACCAAAGCCCGCACCGAACGCGTCGGGTGCGGGCTGCATCTGCGTCGGCGCACCACCAAAACCCGCACCACCAAAACCCGCGCCGAACGTGTCAGGGGCGGGCTGCATCTGCGTCGGCGCACCACCAAAGCCCGCGCCGAACGTGTCGGGTGCGGGCTGCATCTGCGTCGGCGCACCACCAAAGCCCGCGCCGAACCCGTCAGGGGCGGGCTGCATCTGCGTCGGCGCACCAATAAAACCCGCGCCGAACGCGTCGGGCGCGGGCTGCATCTGCGTCGGCGCACCACCAAAGCCCGCACCGAACGCCCCGCCAACCCCGATAGCGCCGTCCTGGGCATCGTCACCCTCTCCGAACGGGTCGTCGAGAAGTGCCGCTGCCGTAGCCGGTGCCGGCGGCTCGACTGCGCTCGCACTGAAGCGTGCTGTATTGCCTACGGCTGCCGCAGACTGGGCAGCCGGCCGAACGCCGTCCTGGGCGGCGCCACCCTCTCCGAACGGGTCGTCGAGCAACGCCGCGGCTGAACTTGGCGTCGGCGGCTCGAATGTACTGGTGCCAAAGTTAGGTGCATTGCCTTCGGCTGCCGCAGACTGGGCAGCCGGTCGAGCGCCGTCCTGGGCGTCGCCACCCTCTCCGAACGGGTCGTCGAGCAACGCCGCGGCTGAAGTTGGCGTCGGCGGCTCGAACGCGCTTGATTCGAAGCTGCCGCCAAGTGTGGGTGTTTGGGGGCTGAACGCCGGAGCGTCGAAGGAGCCACCGAACCCAGCGCTACCGAAGTTGGCGTGGCCTGCGGAGGTGGGCGTGGCCGCCTCATCAAAAGACGGCTGTGGAATCGGCGAGGCGTTGGTGAACGAAATGCTTCCATTGCCAAAACCAGCGTCAGCGCCACTGCCAAAGCCAGAGTCGTTGGTTCCAAACCCAGAAGTGATGTTAAACGTTGGTGCATTGCCACCAAAGCTTGGTGAAATGCCGCCAGAGCTGGGCACGCCAATGCCGCCGAAGTCCGGCGCATTGCCGCCGAAGTCCGGCGCATTGCCGCCGAAGTTCGTCGCATCGCCGCCAAAGCTCGGTGCGTTGCCTTGAGGTGCAGACTGGGCAGCCGGCCGAACGCCGTCCTGGGCGGCGTCACCCTCTCCGAACGGGTCGTCGAGAAGTGCCGCTGCTGAACATGTTGATGGCGGCTCGAATGCACTGGTGCCAAAGTTAGGTGCATTGCCTTCGGCTGCCGCAGACTGGGCAGCTGGTCGAGCGCCGTCCTGGGCATCGCCACCCTCGCCGAACGGGTCGTCGAGCAACGCCGCGGCTGAACTCGTCGGTGGGGGCTCGAATGCCCCTGCGCCAAAACCGCCGCCGAAAGAGGCCGAGACATCGCCGAAGCCGCTACCAAACGAAGATGAGCCATCGCCACCGAAGCTCATACTGGTATGATTGCCACTGAAGCTTGGTGCATCGCCACCGAAGTTGGGTGCGTCGCCGCCAAAGCCAAAACCCGAATCGGGCGCGAATGCGGACTTCGTTGTTGCGAAGACCTGCCCCGCGCTGTCGATGCGCAGAGGCGTTGCATAGCTGGGCATGCCCGCCGTCGTCCCGTCGAAGGCACCAAAGGAAGGCGACACAAACGAATCACTCCCAAAGGCAGCCTCGGACCGCGCGGGAGTGGGCTCGGACTGTGTACTGCTCGGCGTCGCTTCCACAAAGACGCTGTCGAAGGTTGCTTCGTGGTTCACAGGAGCCAGGGGGGTGTCGGAGTGGGTATTCACAGGGGTGTCGGACGGGGTGTTCGCCGCAAAGCTGGCCGCGTCGGAGGCCATCAGAGGCTGCACGTGCACGCTCGGCGGATCGGCAGTCGAGAGACTGCTCGGAGGGTTGGCAGCGTGGCCAGTCGCGAGCAACGGCTTCGCAAGAGGAGACTCTGCAAACTGTGCCAGGGGCGGCGCGGAAGCAGGGGAAGAGGCGGGCGCGGGCGATGATGCAGGCCCCCATGCCGCAAACGCGTCGACGCCTTGGCCCTCCGCTACAGGCGTAGCACCAATGCCACCGAAGCCAACTGCATCACCACCAAAAGAGGATGAGCTATCGCCGAAGCCGTTGCCGAACGTGAAGGAGCCATCGCCACCGGAACTAGACGCATTGCCGCCAAAGCCTGCTGGTACGCCGCCAAAGCTGGGTGCGGTGCTGCCGAAACCATCAGCCACTGCCGCTGCTGGTGCGGAGCCAGTGCTTGGGTCTTCGGTGACGCGTGAGGGAATGGTGCTCGAGGTCGAGCCTGAGGTCGTCCCCTCAACAGTACCGGAGAGATTCCCCGAGCTACCGGAGAGATTCTTACCGGTAATGCGCTCCTGCCGGACCCGATCAGTGTTCCGGAACAAGGCCGCCTCCACGCGCCGGCGTGCGGCGTCGTTGCGGATGGTGAGGCCGAGCTTGCACAGGCCGGTGGCGCCGCCACCGTCGATCATGCTCGCGAGGGCTTCCTCGACTAACTTGGTCACCTGCATTCGCATCGCGTTCAAACGCAGCTCGCGCAGCGTCGTATTGGGCCGCAGGCCCTCGACGATGACGAGCAGCCCCGCCTCGCGAAAGTCATTCTGTTCCAGACTCAGCACCTCGAGCCGCCCCTGCGATGCGCTCAGGACGGCGCTCAGCGCGGGCGCCGAATCATCGGTCAGGTTCAGCCCGGCCAGGTTCGCCTTGAGGAGGTGCGGATTCCCCTGGAGCAACGCGAGCGAGGCCGCCTGCCGTCCAACTGGCCACCGACTCAACTCGACATCATGCGCGAGATCGAGCGAGGTCAGATCGGGCGCGTGCTGTGCCAATCGACGGAATAGAGTCTTGATCGGCGAGCTCTCGTTCACCACTGCGGTTGCCGCCTCGAAGGCCGCCAGCAACGTCCCCGCACCCGTGCTCTCCTCCTCGGTGGGGGGCGAGGGGTCAGCGGGGGGCCATGGGGCAGCGGGGTGCGAGGGGGCAGCGAGGGTCGAGGGGGCCGAGGCCTCGTCTGCGAATGCGTCCATGAAATCCGCGGTGGCTGCAGCGGCGGAGAAGGCATCCGACATGGTAGGCGATGGGAATGGGCGCGGCTCGGTGGTGGTCGTCCACCATGAAGGTGCAGGCGCGATAGTGCTTGTCTTGGTAGCAGGCGACGCCGACTGCAGTCGCTCCTCCCGATCTGCCGCAAAGGCGGCGGTTTCTCCCGAAGTGGTAAAGGAGAATGCACTGGCAGCGTCAGCGTCGTGAATGGCATCGGCGGCGGCCAAGGCGACTGAGAACGCGTCGGCAAACGTCGGTGACCCAAACGGCACCGACCTGAAGGGCGCCGACTGCGCTGGCAGGTTGGATTCGAATTGAAACTCGGCTTTCGCCGATGGCTCCGGCGAAGGCACCAGGGGAGTAGACGCCTGCTGCTGCAGCAGCTGCTGCTGCCGCTGCTGCGCGGCGACCATAGCGGCGGTGGCCGAGGCGGACGAGAAGGCGTCTGCCATCGTCGGCGATGGATATGGCACGGGATCGGGATCGAAGAGCGATTCGATGTGGATCGAAGGCTCCGGCGACGCCATCGAAGATGCCTTCGACCGTTCAGAGCTGCCGGCCACCGCCGCAAGCACCGAGTAGCCCGCACCGCCCCTGCTGGCAGCAGCAGCGGCTTTGTCGGCAGCCTGCTCGCTCACGGCCTGTGATATGGCCGCTGCTACTGCGGCCTCCACCGCGGCCTCCTGCTCGCGCTTGGCCGCCTCCCGCAACGCCGCAAGCGCTCTCTCCGTCTCTTGTTTGGCTGCAGCCATCACAGCCGCCACTGCCGCATGGACCGCCGCCTCGACCGCGGCTGCCTGCCGAGCCTCTGCAACGCGATTGGCCTCAGCGACGGCCAGGGCAACGGCCGCGCCATTGTCCTGCCCAACGGCCGCGCCGTTGCCCTGCAGCTTGCCGACTGCAGCCAGCGCCGCTGCCACTGCCGCTTCGACCGCCCGCCGCCCTGCCGCACCTCGGGCAACGCGATTCGCCTCGGGCAACGGCCACGGCGACCGCCTCTGCCACCTGCTGCGCGGACGCGCCGGCTTGGGGAGCCAGCGTAGCGCGCTCGGAAGCGAGCATGAAGATGTCCTCGGCCGCTGCTGCGGCGGCAGCCTCCTCCTTAACGGCCAAGGCGTGCGTGTCGGCGGCCGTCTGAGCCATCTTGAGAATCCGCTCGACGCTGGTGAGCCGCGTTGAGCGCCATCCCGTCGCCGCCACGAACGCCATCTCAACTTTGGCCTCGAGGTCTGCTGCCGCCGCCGCCGTGGCCGCATGCCAGCCTCGGGCTCCCTCGAGCTTCTTGTTCGCAGCCTCAAGAGCGCGCGATTCCGCCGCGGACTCGGCAGCCGCGATGGCCATTTGATGTTCCCAGTCTGCCGCCGCCGCCGCCGTGGCGAACTCCTCGTCTTTCTGTGCCAGCTGCGCTCTCTGCGCCTCGAGCACGGAGGCGAGCTCACGAGCCGCTTCGGCGCGCACCGCGGCCACCGCGGAGCGCACCTGCCGAGGGAGGGGGAGGTGCAATGAGAGGTCATCAGAGGTCATCAGTGGCCATCAGAAGCCATCAAAGGCCATCAGAGGCCACCAGAGGCTACCGCGTGGCCATCAGAGGCTACCACGGAGCGCACCGCTTCATCCACCGCCACGATAGTGTGGTCCCGACTGGCCTCCGAGATTGAATTCCTCTCGGCCGCCATCGCAGCACGCGACTCATCCAACGCAGTATGCCGAGCCTGCCGTACAGCCCTCGCGAGCTGTTCCGCGTGCTTGCCTTCCATGGCGTCGCGCTCGGCGGCGACGGCTTGTGCGATGGCCGCGCTCATCGCATCCGACTGCGCTGCCACCGCAGCCGGGTTGGTCCTGGCCTTGAGCGCCGCCGCCTTGTCTGCCTCGGCCGTCGCCTTTGCCCCTCGCAGAGCTTCTTGCAGCTGCGCCTCCGACGCCGCTTTGTTTGTCGCGAGTTCCCTCGCACGTGCGCGCGCGGCGGCGGCGGTGGTCGCGGCCAGCTCCGCCGCGTGCTGCGTGCTGCGGTAGTCGCTGCGCGGCTCCGCGGCTCGCCGGCTCGCCTCCTCGAACACGACGGTGAGCGCAATCGCAGGGTCCTTCAGCGGCGGCGACGGCTTCGACACCCCATTCGGCTCCGCGGCGCCGCCCGGTGCCTGCGCCCCACGCAGGCGCTCGCGCAATGCGAGGTTCTCCGCACGCAGCTTCGCGAGAACGGAGCCGCCATCAGCGTCACGCGCTACGGCTGCCGCCCCGCGTTCCGCCTCGAGAACTGCCGGGTGCAGCCGCGGCGGAGCCGGCGGGCTCAGCCAGCCACGGTTGGAGTATGAGAAGGCCTGAGAATGGGCGAGGAGCCCATTCCGCGGCTCCTGGGTGATGGCTTGGCTGCTCTGCCACCAATCCTCGAGTGAATCCAGCGCAGTGGAGAGGGAGCGAGTCATGTGTGGTCTGGGCTCCGAGGCGATCTGTCTTTTTATCTGCACCAAGTGCGCAGCTGACTTCCCGTACAAGAATGGGCACGCGACCGCGTCCGCGGAGCGGACTCGCCGCGGCGCTTTCTCGTTTCAACGTGAAGATCTGGAACTTGCAGATCACGTTCACGTTCACGTTAATTTGCCACTCAGCAAGACGCACACAAACACAGGTCCTATGGAGACGCAACGTGGGAGGCGCAGGGTAGAACTTGCAGATCAAACTCAGTCACCTCCTCGTTGAGTCAGTCAGTCAGTCATGCTCGTCGCGGTCCCCCCGCGCTCACCTCATTGGCTCACCTCTCGTTGATCACGCAGAATCAGGAGTTGAGGACGGGTGAGGGCCACACCATTTCATTCAGAATAAACCCACCAAATTCTCTCGCAGCCAAAGCGTGAAGCTGCACTTAGCAAGCTCAAATTTACCCAAGGGGTTACCAAGGGGGTTCCCAAATATCGGGCGGGACAGACGGATTAAACATTAATATCGGGATTTGCACCCATCCTCATACCCTGTTTTCAAACTGAGTGTCATCTAGGTGAACCCATGAGGCTTAAGCGTTATCGCTGGTTTAACTATGTACATCTGATTCAACTTTCCAGAGACAACTCCACCCAAATTGCGTGCACACCCGGCCTCGGTATCAGCCGGAGCCGCCCTGTCACACGCCTGTTGTACACTGCTCCCGTCGTGCTGGCTGTCAGACCACACACGCTCCAGTCGCTCGCTCGCGCCAACATAGGGTTGCCGAGTAGATGGAATTCGCGCTCTGGAGTGCGGAGACATGCATGATCAGATCAGGGCATGATTACAAAAATGAAGCATGCGGGTCGGAGGCATTCAATTGGTCTCCCACGATGGCGGAGGTAAAGCGGGACGGCTGGCCTTCTCGTCTACGTCCGAGGTTGGCCGCGCGTGCACGCTCGAGCGGAGAAGTTAGAGTGGAGACTCTCGCGGTCGACTTGTTGGGCGTCATCAGGTGCAGAGGTGGATCAGGAGGAGGCGCAGGCCCGCCGTCGGGAGGAGGTGGAGGTACGCCGTCGGGAGGAGGCGGGGGCACGTGTTCGAGAGGACGCGGAGTCGACGTCATGGGTGTCGTCGCAGCTCCCACACTGGAGGGTGTCTCGAATGGGTGGCCGCGTTGCTGATGATTCCTCTGGCCAATACCGTCAGGTGTGCGGGTTGCAAGGGTGGCAGGGGCGATGGGGAGCGAGGTGAGCTCCGTCACAGTGAGTGACTTGGCTTCGAGCTTGAGGCCCTGCGGCGAGGGCGGAGGTGGCTCGTCGCCGGGGTCCGATGAGTCCTCTTCATAACTCTCTCGGTTGTGAATCTCACGGGGCGGGGGCGAGGGCGGTGGAGCATCTGCCGCACGCGCCTTCGAAAGTGACGGTGGAGGAGCTTCTACCGCTCTCGCGTTCAGAGGCGTGGGTGGTGGAGCATCTACCGCACGCGCCTTCGAAAGTGAGGGCGGTGGAGCATCTGCCGCTCTCGCCTTCGAAAGCGAGGGCGGAGGAGCATCATGTGCCGCTCTCGCGTTCAGAGGTGATGGTGGAGGAGCTTCTGCCGTCATCGCCTCATCGATGCCGGTCATCTGCCTCCACAGCTTCCTCTGCTCGCTCTCATCCAGCCACATCCTCTGGTCCAGTTGCACATTCTCTGGATGTAGCGTCGCGATCCATGCCTTGAAGTTGGCATTGCGACCGTTGGCACGCATGTAGTCTTTGAGATGTTTCTGCATAACCTCTCGGCTCGCTGCGTAGCTGGCTCTCTTCTGTTCCAAGGCGGCTGCGTCGGACATTTCGACATCGACGCCGTGGTGGGCATCCCGCTTCTTTTGGGCAGCGCGGCCAGCGGCGCGCTCAGCGGCCTCGCCAAACCTTTCCTTTGCACGGCGGATGCGCCGACGCCTCAGAACCACGTACGCAGTGCATCCGATCGCACAGGCGACGTTCGCAACTCCAGCCAGGATCAGGGCGATCATCAGCAAGGATGTGGACGATGACAAGGCGCCATGGAGTGCCGGAAGGGTTGCCGCCGAGTCGCCAACGTTTGGCTGTGGCCGCGGCTCGACGAGGCGCATAGTGGGCGTACTGAGGACCGTCACTCCAAGTGTGGCAGACAGAGCCGACGGCTGCCGATTTAAGGTACTTTGAATGCGCGAACGGTCTGATGCACTCGGAACATAAAAGGAAGCTGTGACGGTGAGCGATCCTGACACGATGTTGAGCGTGATGGCAGAGGCTGCGACTCCACTTGCTCGAGCCAATCGAAGCGTGAACTCGCTTGCATTGAAGGAGTCGATGGTCTCTGCAATCTGGAATGTCACAACCAGAGATGGCTCCGTCGCAGGCGTAACGAGAGGCGAAGGTGGGGACGGTGGCGAGGGTGGAGGCGGTGACAAGTGTGGAGGCGGTGGGAGGCTTGGTGGTGCTGGTGGTCGCGGTGGCGGTGGCGGAGACGGTTCGGGAGGTGCTGGTGAGGGCGGTGGCGGTGGAGGCGGGCGTGGCTCGGGAGGGTTGCACGGGGGTGGCTTTGTTGGTGAACTCAGTGGTGGTGCGGATGGTCGTGGAGGTGGCCGTCTAGGCAACGGAGGCGGCCGTGGTGGGGGTGGGCTTGGCGAAGGTGGCAGGGGCGAAGGCTCCGGTGGCGACGGAGATGGCGGAGGTGGGGGCGGCGGACACGGCTCCGGAGGTGCTTGCGGTACACGGGCCATCGTGGGAGACATTGCTGGCGATGCAAGTACCATCGGAGATGCCAGGGGTAGTGATGGCGGAGATGGCGGCCTTGTTGGAGGTGGCGGCGAGGGCGGGGGCGGCGGCTGGGACGGCGGCGACGGTGGCGACGGCGGCGGATACAGAACACGTGGGTGGCAGTCGGAGCAGTCGGTGCCGAAAGAGCAATACGACCACTGCGCGCCGGGCCCGCCATCTTGACAGGAGCCGTCGTAGGCATACGCGCACGTATTGGTGCAGCTGAATGTCGTCCAGGGGCGCCACGGAGGCGATGGCGGAGGTGGGCGCGGAGGTGGGCTTGGCGAGGGCGGCGGTGGCGGCGGTTGCGGTGGTGGCTGTGGCGGCAAAGGCGGTGGTGGAGAAGGTGAAGGGGGAGGGGGAGAAGGTGGCGGAGGCGGCGGGTGCACCAGGCGCGGGCCGCAGTCGGCGCAGTCGGTGCCCAGCGTGCATGGTGGAGGTGGAGGCACCCGGCACACGGCGCCCAAGGGGCCTCCCCAGCTCCATCGGCCTCCCCAGCCATCACATGGAGCGTCGATCCACCTTGGGTCGGCTTGCTCCCAATTTATGTGGGCACAATTCTCGCCACTCCCGCCGTTTGGCTCACTAGGCCTCCAGTTGGAGTAGTCCCACGGAGTGCCGTCGGACCACCTCCAGGTGCCCTCGCTTGCCACGTCATTCGCACCGATCCATGCCCAGACGGATTGAGGGACGACGGCGTATACAGCGGTGTTCTCCGCGGCGCTGTGGATGCTTGCGTAATCGCCGCCAAGAGATTGGCACGCTGCGCGCCCAGCCGCCCACGAGCCGACGTTTGGTACGTAAATGAAGGACGAGGACGGCGGTGGAGGCGGACGGGATTGACGACTTGGGTCAAAGCCCCCGTCGTTGCACTGGCCGTTGTTTGAGAGAGAGCATGTGTTTGTGCATTGGATGATGCCTCCATCGGGGAACCGAGGTGGCGGTAAGGGCGAAGGGGGGCATGAAGGTGGCGAAGGTGGCGGTGGCGATGGTGGCGGCGGCGATGGTGGTGGAGAGAGGGGGGGTGGAGACGGCGGCGGCGGCGGCGGCGGCGGCGGCGCTGTCCCGCACCACGTGCGCATCATCGAGATGAGCGGCGCTGGCGTGCTCGGCAGGCCGCCGCCGAGCCGCACGCCATCCAGCTCCGCCGGGCTGAGGGCGACGTCCCACACCAGCAGGTCCTTCATCTGGCCAGTGAACGTCGGGTCGCCCCAGAGGTTCTTGCCCACCCACAGGTAGTAGCGGCTCACCGGCAGCGGGAAGCGCATCCACGACGTCGCCCCGACGCTCACACCATTCCAGTAGATCTGGGCGGGCCCGTACGTGTCGCCGAGGCTCGCACGCGACTGCACGACCGCGACGTGAGTCCACTCGTTTGCGGGGAATGATGGCGCCGAGCTTGCATAGAGACCATTGTAGGAATACCCGTGATACACATAGTACCGCATTGGGGAATCGAAAATCAGTCCGACATTGTCTGGAGCTGCACCGTTGCCAAAATCGATGAGGCTATCCCCTGCAGAGCCTGTCCGCGTGCGGTAGACCCACACGCTGAGCGTGAAGCCGAGCCCCCCGCCCACGATTCCGGTGCGCGACGTGGCCGTCAAGTAGGAGGACGCCGCCCCGGTGAAGGTGTACGCGCCGTCGACGACGCACGGAACAGGTGGCGGCGGTGGCGGCGGAGAGGGACTCGGGGGTGGCGGTGAGGGTGGGGATCGCGGTGCGGGTGGCGGCGACGGCGGTGGCGTCGGAGGCGGAGAGGGACTTGGCGGCGGCGGTGAGGGCGAGGGTGGAGGTGGTGGCGGCGATGGCGACGTGACGCACGCGACTGTCACGATGTCGACGGCAATGTCTCCCTCATTCTCTCCCTGGGGAGAAAAGTACGTGCCGCGCGTGCCTTCGAAGGTGAAGCTGCTCGCGCCGTCTAGCATGACGACTCCCGTGATCCAGTTGGTATTTTGGGGCCCTGACCTGGTCCATTTGAGCACGCTGCCGACATACACCTTCAAGCTTCCGACGGCGACGCCATTCATGCAGTACGCAAAGGTGACGCTGGCCATTCCCCCCTGGCACGCCGAGCCGTCATAGTTGAGATCGTAGGTATCCCCGTATGTGAAGCCGTCTGACTCTGTGAAGAAGTAAAAGGTGCCCTCAGCAGCGCCGCTTGGTCCGGTGTTTGGGGTGGGCGTGGGTCCAGATTGGCGTGTCCATGAGTTCGAGGTGCTGCCCGTCGTCCACCCCGGGGAACTGCTCGTCTCGAAGCTGAACACACTCGTAGCCGGCGGCGGTGGTCGTGGCGATGGTGAGAAGGGTGGCGACGGCGGAGGAGATGGTGGCGATGGAGGTGGCGACGGTGGCGGTGGCGACGGTGGCGGTGGAGATGGCGGTGGCGACGGTGGCGGCGGCGACGGTGGCGGTGGCGACGGTGGCGGTGGAGATGGCGGTGGCGACGGTGGCGGCGGCGACGGAGGCGGTGGCGACGGTGGCGGTGGAGACGGTGGCGGTGGAGACGGCGGTGGCGACGGTGGCGGTGGCGACGGCGGCGGTGGCGATGGTGGCGGTGGCGATGGCGGGGGTGGCGGGGGAGCAGTCGTACGATTCCCGCAGTCGGCGCAATCGTCACCCACAGCGCAGGATGAGTGCTCCGCTCCAGGGCCGCCATCCTCACAGACACCGTTGTTCGCCGCCGCCGTGTAGGAGACCCCCGTGTAGTAGTAGCCGCCGAGGGATGAATCGTAGGAACAACAGCCATAAGTGTAAGAGCAGCCGCCAGCAACTTGGTTCTCTGCGTAGTACATGTAGCATCCGCGGCACGAAGAGTAGTAACAGATGCCGTAATGGGAGGCAGAACAGGTGTTGGTGCACATTCTTGTCCTTCCATCAGGGAGAAGCGGCGGCGGCGGCGAAGGGGGCGGCGGCGAAGGGGGTGGTCGAGGAGGGTAGACTCGACGTGCAGGCCTCGACCCACAGTCGATGCAGTCGGTCCCGATGGTGCAGAGCGAGTACTCTGCGCCCGGCCCGCCGTCGTCGCACTCTCCATTCCATCGGCGAGCGCACGTGTTCGTGCAGCCCGATATGATGACCCCCTCGGGGGTAAGCGGTGGTTGCGGCGGAGAGGGCGGTGGCCTCTGGGGCGGCGCGGCTGGGGGGCAGTCGACGAGTCGCGCTCCACAGTCCAAGCAGTCCATGCCGAGAGCGCACGGCGAGTACTCTCCTTCTGACCCCGGCCCCCCATCGTTGCAAACACCATTCGAGGCCCAGAAGGCGCAGTTGTTCGAGCAGAGGTATCTGCAGCCCGGCTGTGCCGGCGGATGCGGCGGCGGCAGCGGCGGCGCCGGCGGCGGTGACGGCGGCGGCGGCGAGGGCGGCGGCGATGGCGGCGATGGCGGCGATGGCGGCGGTGAAGGTGGTGGCGACAATGGCGGAGGGTAATGTGTATGAGGGGTATGAGGATGATGAGGATGATGCCCATGCCACCCCCACAAATTGCGACCATGGGCATCCCCACCCCATAGACCAGCTTCAGCCTCCTCATCTTCGTCATCTCCGGCGCTGAGCTGTTCTCCATGGCTCGGGCGGTGGTGGTGCTCTGCTTCCCTCACGACGTCTTCCGTGCCGTGGCCGGGCGGCGCAGGAGGCGGCGGCGGAGGAGGGTAACGTGGATGTGGATCCTGAGAATGATGGAGCGGCGGAGGCGGAGGGGAGCGTGAATGAGGATTATGAGAATGATGATGAGAAAGTTGCCGACGAGCGCCCCGTTCCCCACCCTCTGCGTCAGCCAGTGCCGCATCGGCCAGTGCGGTACTTGCCAGAGCCGAATCGGCCGCCGCTGCTGCCGGCGAAGCGGCCAGTCTTGCGCCCGCCGCTCTCAGCGTGCCAACGAGCGCCGTCGGCGCAGCAGGCGTCGTCGCCGCTGCGGGCGGCGTCGGCGCTCGCTGCTGTCCGCCACGTGGTCCGCAGTCGGCGCAGTCCGTACCCAAGGGGCAAAGCGGGAGCTCGGATCCGGGGCCGCCGTCGTGGCAGTCGCCGTCGTAGGCGTGGGAGCACGTGTTTGTGCAGTGCTGTGCGCTGGTAAAGCCCGCCATCATGGCGAGGAAGATGATACGGGCGAGCCGAGGCACTGACCCGACGCCGCAGAGTCGGCACGGTTCGGGGGTCACGAAAGCGTACGCCATGTTTTGCTCAGAGGGACACGGGGACGCCCAACCACCGGTTGACTCCAGACCCGACATCGTGCCGATCGTGCTTCGTGCCAAGACGACGCGAAGTGGCCTCTTACCCCCAGAAGAAAATTCCCCATTCAGGAATTTCTGGACATTCTTCAGTCAGTTGACTAAACGTGCACCGAGCCACACCGTCGTGCCGCGCGGACATGGTCGACATGGCGCCGAGCGGCCGCGACAAGACTACAATGTAACTCGCTGAGGCCCCTTATTGAACGCTTATTAAACGCAAAATTGACTGAACGGCCCAAGGGGAGAGTCCGACGGGTCACTCGCACTTTCAGTTCAGCACTCAGCAGCTTTCAGTCGAGTCTTCAGTCAGTCAGTCAGTTTCGTCGCGGTCCCCCCGCGCTCACCACACCGTATACTCAAAGCACAAAGTAAGGACGCGGCTCCCGGCTCCCCCTCGGTCAACACAAGTCCTGAGTACTCGCTCGCTCGGGCTACTCAATTGTGTATTGGAGTGTCATCTCGCTTAGTTGACGCAGTCGAATATCTCACTGGACTGAAAATAACATCCCCACCCCGTGCTGCGCACTATACCCATCGGCCACCTCCTAACGGCCACCGCATGCGACCCACACCGCCACCGACTCATGCACCGACTGCCACCAGCCGCCTGTGAATCGTTCTCTTGCATGCCATGCTCGATGCTGATCTCGCTCACAATACCGCGCGGCGTGTGGCCCATGGCCTCAATCGCCCCATGCCCATGCTGGCACATCTCACGCTGCTGATCTCGCCCAACAGTCCCACAAACCTCGTCGGCGCTCACTTGCGCGCACCGGCAGTGCCCGATTGGGAAGGTGGCTTGAGCTTCTTGAGCTGGTTTAGCTCGTTGGTCTGCGCCGTGTTGAGCACCTCGAGCTCGTCCACCCGGGCCTTGAGCTGCTCCAGCATGATCACCTGATCGCGGATGACATCCTTCATCTCGCTCATGGTCTGCATCGCATCTCGCCAAAGCTCCGTCTCTTCGATGGCACCGTTGGGCACCTTTGGCACCGTTACGCTGTCCGCCTTTGCCGTGCCCACCGTTGCCTTCGGAGCTGCTTTGCCGCTCGCCGCAACGCTCGTCGACTCGGCTGCGGTGCTGATGAGTGCCTCAGCGGTGGACGCCACTGCATCCGCCGCCGCAAGACCGATCGCCGTGGCGAACGAAAGCAACGGATTCTCCTCCTCCACGGCCGCCTCCTTGGGCTTCGTCGTCGTCACCGTCGCCTTCGTCGCAGCCGGCTTCGTCGCAGCTGGCTTGGGCTTGACGACCACGGCCGCAGGCTTGGGCTTGGCGATCGGAGCCGCAGGCTTGGGCTTCGAAGAGCCAAATGAAACTCCGGGCGATTTTGTCGGTGGTGGCGATGCCACCGCCACTAGCTTCTGCCGAAACAGGAGCCGCCCGGCAAGGGTGCACGCCCAAAAGGCAAGCACGATCGCAGCAAAGAGGCGTGGACGGGCAGCGACAGCGGCGACAGCTTGTTGTGCGACCGGGATGGCAACAGCGTACGCAGTGCTCGCACATGAGCTGCACTGCTGCACCACAGAGGCTGAGAGCGACCTCACGGTCTCCGCGACGCTGCCAGCCAGAATCTTGCACTGCACCGACGCTCGAGCAGCATCAGCACGGACGCATTCGCCGAGAGTCATCGGTACCGGTGCCGCTGCAATGGCGCTCAGCGCGACTGGGACGGTGACCCGCCTCTCGAGAGCCACAGCGCGGTGGGGGCTCGCGACAGCGGCATGGAAGGCAGCGGACGGCGTCAATTGAGAGAGCACGATGATGAGGACTAATCTCATTCGTATTTTCCTCGAAGTCATTGGTTTGGCCGTTTCGCCGCAACGAACTTCTCATTAGTGAAAACGATCCCACCAAACGAGATCGCCAGCCCCCCCGCAGACCACAAAATCACTCGCTCCGGCAGCTTTACGAAGGTACACGAAGGAACGTGGAATGGCGATTGAAACGCATGCACTTTACAAGTTGAATGCTTGAAGAGTGCACATCAAGAAGGCGCAGGAATCATATGTTTCCCTTTCACCAGCTTCGTTCGATGATATTACGGTAAACCGCACATAGGGCCGCGCGTCCCCCCACAGCTTCTATACGCACCATGTTGCTAACTTCTCCACCGCCATCTTTAAGCCGCCGCCGCCCAAACATTGCGCCCAAACCATCCTCAATGCCGCGAGCTCGCGCATGCTCCATACAAGTATCTGGGTGTTGGTGTCTTCTTAACAGCGTCGTGTTACGTTCACACGAAGCAAGAGAGCGCGCGCGCGCAAAACGGGCCTGCGCCGTCCAGCCGCAGGCGACCGTGAGCATGACAGCGCCAGAGCGCATCCTCCATGGATTGCGCGTGCTGGACGATGCGCTTGCTCAGCGCGATGCTGTGCACATCCGTGAAAGCGTGCTCTCCCTCATGGCAGAAAGCGCCAAGTGTGGGCTCCGATGTGCCTCGTCTGACACTGCTGGCCGATCAAGTGGCATCTTTGACGGTCAGCTCTGGGATCGTCATGCGCTAACTCATGCGCTGCTACAGACTGGCGACCGTCTCGATGATACCTGCGGGGAGTTGCAGCTTTTGCTCGACGTGGCAGCGAGTGCGGCGGCTGTGGTGCGTCTCTTCTTCAACACGCCCCTTGCCCATGTTGAGGCCATGGACGAACTCGCCACCGCGCTGCTAGCGAGTGGCTTCCAGGGGCGCAGGCGCACGGCACTGTTTCGGGCACTCCGCGCGGCAGCATCGAGGACCAAGTTCGTCGGTGACACCACCGATGGCGAGGTCACTCACGCCGTGCTAGCTTGTGCCCTCGGAGAGCTCCAACCGATGATGGCGAAGCTTCGCTTCCCGGCCTCGACGACGGGGCTAAAAACACTCATGGCGACGGCAAGGGCCCTGCACTCTACCGGGACGCCGGCCCTGGCACCGCCCGCTCCCGCCGACTTCACCTTCGTTGGCGGCGCTCCTAATTGGGTGAGCGACGCAGCTGCATGCATGCGTCGGCATGGGTTTTGCATCCTCGCGGCAAGTCCGACCGTTGCGGTGGATGCGGGCGGGGCTACATTATCGACGGGCCTCGCCACCGCCACCCTGTGCGACGAGTGCGCTGCGGCGAGCAGCGAGCGTCTCGAAAGACTGCAGGGGCTGTGCCGTAACCTCGGGCTCGACCCTCAGTACGATCGGCTCGACTTCGCGGAGCTCATGCAACGCGATGCGGGCGCACTACGATTCGACCTACCACTCCTGCCCACGGATGCGATGCTCGAGGCTCGCAGCAGATGGGCGGAGCTTCACGCCGTCATCGACGCGTGGGCCGAGCCCGTGCTACAAGCTTCGGGCTTACTGCTTACAGACGTGCCAGCCCACCTGCCACCCTGCCCATCGGAGAGTGCATGCTCGGCGTCGAGCCTCTCCGATGCATGCACTCTGCGTGAAGTGGAATGCATGCATGCATCCTCTCCGATGCATGCATGCTCAGCGTCGAGCCTCCCTCCGCCACCCCCTCCTGCGCGCGTCGACCGGTCGGGCGTCTTGGTCAGTCGGCCAGGAGCGAGCGCGCAGCACTACCATCGGGACGGCTCGATGCCCGGGATCGTGAACGCCTTCATGCCGCTCGTCGATGTCGACCTGCAACATGGGCCGACAGAGCTCCGGACCGGCTATGCAAGCCTACCCGACGGCGAGTGGACCCTCCCGGACCTCTTCTCCACGCCTACGCCGGTGGCACCCACGCTGCGAAAAGGTCAGCTCCTCCTGTTTGAGTACCGTGTCGAGCATCGTGGCCTGGCCAACACTTCGGATATCCCCCGGCCGGTCGCGTACAGGGTCTATGCGGGACCGGGCGTCTCCGACACGCACAACTTTGCCGCGACGTCCCTCGAAGTGGAGGCCTGTGCACGCGAGGCTGCGATCGCATACGGCGGCGCGCTTCATGGAAGACTCGTCATCTGCCCAGCGCGCCACTGGCCCAGCCTGCCTTGCCACGAGTTTGGCGGCGAGGGATGGCTCTGCAGAGTCGAGTCCGTCTACGGGCCGTCCATGGACATGGCGCGCGTCGCGTACGTGCATGCACTCGACGCGCGCGGCGTCCGGCGCCAGCAAGACTACTTACCGCTCGAGGAGCTCCTGGTGTGGCGCGTCGTGCTCGAGGGCGACTGCGATCGAGAGCCACCGGAGCCGCAGATGCCGTGTGTGTACAAGTTGAATTACTAAGTGGTGGTCGAAAGGTCAGATTGAACTTGGGCATACGTGTCTAAGAATTTCAAGAACACACTTGTTCACATTCACACACCCCATCTTCTCGACTCATGCTGTCGACAACTCCAGCCTGGTTCGAGGCGTTCTACCGCGGTGCAATGTCGGAGGACTACAAACGCTACATGCGCGACGAGTGGGGCCACCCGAAGCGCGGCGACGTGTCGTTGTTCGAGAAGCTCTCGCTCGAAGGCGCGCAGGCGGGGCTCTCGTGGGCGCTTATTTTGAGTAAGCGTGAGGCGTACCGCACAGCCTTTGCAGGCTTCGATATTGCGGCCTGCGCCGCCATGACGGACGCGGACGTCGACCGGCTCGTCGGTGGCGACGGCAGCAGCGGCGGCGCCTCGAGCATCGTGCGGCACCGCGGCAAGATCCAATCAGTCGTGGATAATGCTAGATGCGTGCAAGAACTCATCGACGAGGCCGCGCGTGACGGGCGCACCGCACCGCCACATGGCCACTTCGATGCGTACCTCTGGTCGTTTGTGGGTGGCCGGCCGCAACTCAATGAGTGGGTCCACGCCGGAGAGATCCCGACTGAGTCCGAGGTCAGTCGCGCGATGAGCAAGGCGCTCAAGGCGCGCGGCTTCCGCTTCGTGGGGCCCAAGACTTGTTACTCTCTCATGCAGAGCTGCGGCTTTATCGTCGATCACCCGGTCGGCACGCCTGAGTGGTCTGCGGCCAAGAAGCGCATCGCAGCGTTGCTGCCCCATGCCGGCGCAGAAGCCGCCGAGACAGAGGCCGCCGAGGCTGGCGCATGCGCAGAGGCGAAGACGACGGTGGGAGGTGATGGGCCGACAACAACCAGCGGCCGCAGCAAACGCCGCAGGGGGCAGGGCTGACCGTCATAGCCTTGGGAAGGTGCGCTTCATCTGTTCCGTGCTTAACCTGTTGGGCCGTCGCCTTCAATCCATTGCTTCAGTGTTTTGCCTTTTGCTTTAGGTTTAGCCAGATCGGGGTTCGTACTTCGTAGCGGGTGAGGGCTGACCTGAGGGGTCCGGCTCTATGCCGTGCTTAATACATGTTTGGCTCAAGTATACATTTTACTGTCGGCTCGTCGTGAGGATCTGGATAAATAGAGCAACCTCCCAGACTCCAGAAGTGGTCCCCCGTCCCCCTCAACTGCTTTCTGAATCCCTTTCACGCAGCAGCAGCGGAGACCTCGCGGGCTTGGGCAGGAGGCGGTGGGATGGCGTCCACAAAGTTGACCGCGATGGAGATGCGTGGAGCATGCCCAGCATTCATGAACGCGGGCGCACGCGCAGCGGAAGAGCTCCCGAGGACCGGAGGTGTGATCTCGGCTGCGATCTCGGCCGGAGGTTTGATCTGGGCTGGGAGAACAGTGTGAGGAACCTCGCCGGGGAAGAGCCAGAGTGTGCCTGGACGCGGTGGCACCGCAAGATACGCGTGCGGCAAGGGCTGCGCCATGCCACCAGGGACCGCCGAGGCCTGACGAAACCCCGCCGCCGAGGCCTGAGCCACTTCAGATGAAGCCTCTCCAGAAGGTGTTGCCGCCTCGTAGCTAGCACACCACGTGCGCGGCAAGGGCCCCCCACGGAAGAGCAGATGGCCCTCGAGTGGCTGCCGCTGCGCGCTGGAAGCCGCCAGTGGCGCGGCAGGTGGGTCGACCTGCTTAGGGTACGTCCGTTGACTCGTTGGAGGCGCTCGCACTTCGTTCGGATGGGGTGGGAGGGGCAAAGGACTCAGTCCCAGTGCCGAGGGCGGCGGTGCGACTGCGAGCGCCTCGTGCCTCTTCGGAACTACCGGTGCCATCACCGCCTGTCCCGGCACAGGCGCCGGCAAAGGAGTGGGCTCCGATGGCACTCCCGAGATTGGATCTGGCCGTCCCGAGATCGGCGGCACGGCGCCATCCTCGCATGACGCGCGTGTGATGTCCGTTGCCCCGGCCTCCTCCCCCACTCGGCACGTCCCATCAGCTACAAAGTACACGGCGCTCCAACGGCCAGGATCGTGGATGTGCATGATGTTGTGATCGCCGAGTCCAGGACGATTGACGTTCGCCCATCCCTCAGCGGCATGAGGCTCGCCCGGCCGTGGACGTGTGTGCTCGTCGGGGTAGACGGACGGACCTAGCTCGTCCATCGCCGCGCTCATCACGGCATGCATCGTGCGGCACGGTCGGAAGGAGCGATGCCGCGCGGCACCCTCCTGGCCGCTGAAGATGTCGCTGTAGGTTTGGAAGCCACCCTGGTTGGTCTTGCTCACGCCGGCATCGCTCCCGTGGCCCGGCTCGTCAGTGCTCAACGCAGCGCGGCGCTCCTGCCCCAACACCCATGCCTCGAGCTTTGCATTCAGCGGCGCGGACACATGCTCGGCCAGCTCGAAGCGGTGTAACGTGTTCGACTTGTTGGCGAGGCGGCCGCTCGGCAGCGCGAAGCACGTATGCGTGGCGAAGATGGCGCACTGGACGGGGACGCTCGTGGATGGCTGCTCGAGCTGCTTGAAGGTCGTGTGTGGCGGTAGGTCGCACCTGTTCCACAGCTTGAGGCTCGCAGTGCCGAGGAGAGCCGCCCGAACCGTCGGGTGCTCCGCATGGTCAGGCTGAGTGGGTGCCGCCGCGCGGAGAGAGCCAAGAGTGGCCGCAACGGCTCCAAACACTGGCAGCGGATCGGGACGCGCGGCCGCCAAGGAGGCGCCAAAGATCTCATCGGCGCTGCTGTCGTCGCTCTGTGAGCACGGTGAGGAATGGCCGTCGATGTAATCATCATCGGCGGCCGACCCCTCGTCCGCGGAGACGTCGAGGGTGGGCACTCGGAGTGGCGGCATCGGAGGCGGGGGCGGCGTCGGGAGCTCTCGCATAGAACGCCGATTTCGTTCACACCGTGAACGACGTGGGCCATTTTCTCGGCACCTTCAAGGAGCCGAACACAAACACCCACAGAGAGACGGGGCATATGCCGACCCGCGCGGTGGGCTCGGGGAACTAGTCAGCACCGCACAGTCTACCACGCGGAACCACGAGGGCCTCCATGCCGGGGGCACAGAGGGAGGACCTCGCTCTAAAAAATGTACACGTATCCCGAGCACTGCGTATCTTGAGCACTCGGGTCTTCCTGACGAGAGAGGCTTGTTCGGAGTGGGAGTGCCTAATTGGGAGTGCCTCACTGCCGGCGCCCCTAGCACTCAAGCAGCTGGAATGCAGGCACGGAGGGCATGGGTGAAGAAACCACCGGGCCCATGTTGACTCGTGGCGTGTGGCTCGACGGCGACTTCGTGCTCGTGCTGCCCCTCATATCGCTCATATTGCACACGCCCGTTCGCATCCAACGGGGCGCCGTAGAGAATCCCCCACGGCCGCAGTTCACGGAGGCGCTGAATGTTGGCCTCGACGGCGTCGAACTCGAAGTGGCTCAGGTTGTGAAGCGTCCGAAGGACCTCGATCTCGGCCAGGCGATTCCTGCGCACGACGACCATGTAGCGTTGATTGGCCACAGCTGCCTGCAGATGCAGCACAGGACACACACAGACTGATCAGCGTCGGAGCACCCCGGGAGGCTGGAGCAGGGCCGAGACATCGCGAACGAGCGGGCCAGGAGTTGCCACGGCCGCCTCCGCGCCCGCTGGTGCCGCGAGCTTGCCCATCGCGTGCAGCAGCTCAGCCGCAAGCCAGCCGTGTCGCAACCAGCTGAGAGCAGGTGCAGCCAGCGGGAGACAGGCCTGCTCACCTCATCTCGTGTGAAATCATCTCCGAAGCCGGCCGCAGCGCGATAAGCTGCCACCTGCGCCTCAGCTTCTGGAACGGGGTATTGGCATTGCGGGCATCTGGCGGCACGATTGAGCCAGCCTTCGATGCAGTGCGGGTGATACACGTGTGCACAGTCGAGAGCCCGCCCCCCAGTTGCTGCCGTGACCTCGTCGAAGCAGATGACACACACAACCCCCCCGGAGGGCTCGGAGAATTTCCGCTTATCAAGAGCATCTTCGAACAGCAAGGCGTCCATGTGCGTATCGTCGGCGAACGCCTCCGCGGACGGAACCATTTTGCCGATTTCGCGAGATTAACCCGTTGATGGTGCCATATCTGCCAGGACTGACGAAACTTGCATGCCCGTAAATGACTGGGGCAGTTTATGTGGTCAGCGCCCGAGGCTGGAGATATGGTCACTAGAAAGCCCCGCGAGGAGTATTTGGCATTGAAGCCCGTGTCACACGTACGCACACCCGTTCAAACACATCATCACCTATTCACCTTGGCGGCGATGACGGTTATTGATCACGCCTACACGCGCTGAGGTGAGATCATCACCTATTCACCTTGGCGGCGATGACGGTTATTGATCACGCCTACACGCGCTGAGGTGAGCACGCGCTCATCAGCTGCAACCAAAACAGCATGCACACGACACCGCACATCTGCGAATCGAGACGAGAGCTCCCACCACACGACACCGCATGGCACACCGCCGCGCACGGCGCACCGCAAGGCACACGACACCGCAGCCTCAGCAAGCTGCTTACGGCCGAGCTGGTAGCACAACGCGTCGTAAGGAATGTCGATCACGGCCGCATGGTACACTGACAAGAGCTGCCAGCCAGGATTTGGCGGCGGTGGCGCCGGAGGTTGGGACGGGAGCAGCGGCTGCGGGGGCAGCGGCGGCGCGGGCCGATGCGGCTCCATCAGCAGTGTGCAAAGCGCGGCCGCCGATCGGCCGTTGCCGCCATGAGATCCGAGCTCTTCCATAAAAGGTGATTCTCGAATGGACACCGTCGGCATGTTCAAGAACAAAACCGTCTGCTTCAGCGGGCGGTTCAACGAGTTCGTGAGAGCTGATGCTGAGACACTAGTCATTGCAAAAGGTGGGAGGTGCGTCGGTGATGTCTCGAAGAACATCCAATACCTCGTGATCGGTACGAGCCCCGGGCCAGTTGAGCTCAGCAAGGCTCAACAATGGGGTATAGAAACGCTTACCAATTTTGAATTCCTCCGTTCCGTTGGTGCTGATGCACGAGGTGCGCTGAAAAAGGCTCGTGATGCATTCAGCGCTCGCCCCGCTCCTTCGCCCAGCGCTCGATGCAGCCGCGCCACGCCACGTAGCTCGGCACGCCCATGGCGACCGTGCTGCGCACACCGACGACCTTCACGAAGAAGTCGAGCATGGCATGCGCAAGGTGTGTAGCCCCGCTTTCAGCTCGGCAAAGAGCTTCTTGTCCTCGTAGAAGTCGAGTCCACTGAGAGCGTCGAGCAGCTCGTCGAGCGCGAGCAGCTTGTCCTTCACGGTCGACGAGGGTCGTGCGCCTAGAACACCGAGCCAGGCGATGAATCGGCTGATGAGATCTACAAACACGAGACGGATATCTTCAAAGTCATCGTGAAAAAGAACGGGGTAAGACAGACTATTACCCCTGCCCTACGACAGGCGGGGATAGAGGCCAACGCCACGTACACTGCAAAGCAGCGGGCAAAAAACTTTCTTGGCCTAGGTGGCAAGCAAATCTCCACCCACTATACTTGTCCTTTCATGATGGTAACCTGCAATGGTAAATTGCAGGCATGTGCAAGATGCCAGCCACTTCTCGGTGAGTGGGTTAAGAAACCGAAGTGGCCGACGTGCCCGTTCGGCACCGCAACATGCACGCACGAGTCAAGGGCGTGTGTCAAATGCAGGCAGCAACAAGATAAGCGCTGAAGTGGTAACGCGAGCACCGCGGCGCTCTCGGCGGCGACGGGGACGGGAACGGAGACGGGACGGAACGTAGACGTCACGATGTTCGTCGTGCCGCACCAGTTGCACTCAGTTGTTGCGCGCGTCCTGCAGCCTCGCCAAACGTGCGCGTGTTGAGGTTGCTCTCGCCATAGGAGTCGCTGTTCCATCCGGCTACTCTCACGGGATTGAAGATTCAAGCCATTTTCAAAGCCTTGGAGGAGGCAGCCAAAAATGGTTTGGTTCATCATTGAGCTGCTGGGTCGCGCCCTGACGGGCGCCCCGCCTCGTCCAACTTGAGCATTCGTAACTGTAGTTGGATTACATGTAGGCCAAATGACCTCACGACGGACCGGGGAATCCCCCACGGCCGTGCCACGCCCCCCCGCTCCTCACCGCCCTCGCTGTGTCGAGGGTAAGTTTGCCGCCGCCGTGGCCGTCTTCACTCTCGGGCAATGGAAGTGACAGGTGGTGCGTGTAAGGCAAACCAAGGTATAGAATGTGGTGAGTGGGCGACGTATGCTGAAACTGGCCCCAGATGGGCGAGAAGTATAACCTGAGCGGTCCTTCGTGTAGTTCGCCGTTTCCATCGCCACCTCCGCTACCGAGGCTGTGGTCGGACTTATTCCCCCCACCACTACATGTATTGATTGCATGCAAAAGCAAGCTAGCAAATTGCTTGTTTGATTGCTTGCATGCACCTTGTACGAAACGCACATTCATCTTGCGCTTCTGTTCAGTTTCATTCGTGACCGTCGGGTTGTCGAAGAGACGATGGCAGACGTGGAGGCCGTGGCCAAACTCGGCGCGGAGGGATCCGCCGCGATTACCTTGCAGAGGGTTCAGCGCGGCCGCGCGTCACGTGTCAAGGTCAACGCGAAGCGCATGCGCCTTGCAACACCGTCAAGTTCGCTGCGAAGCAAAGGTCTGCCGCCCAGCAGCCTCCACGAGGAGGATGCGCAAGCGCGGGCGGCACCACCGGGGGTGGCAGGGTCTGACACGGCGGCGCCCGTGGTGGACGTAACCGTAGCGCCTGGCCCTATCATTCCAGATGGCAAGATTCCCACGCCCGATGACCTCGACGCGATCTGTGAAGCACTCAAGCCAGGCAGCTCGGGGCATCCGTCATCGTCGGAGGAGGACATCCGTCGGCGCTCGGAGGCGCTGATCATACTTGCCAGGCTGCTCGACGTGACGGCCGAGGGCGCCGCCATGGTCGCGCTCTGCAAGCTCTCGCGCGACAGGGGCCTCATCGAGTGCGTGTGCGCATGCGTCGCACATGACGAACCCATGATGCATCAGACGGCGCTCATGCTGCTCGCCAACTACACGACGGTCGAGGTGGACATGTATGCGGATGAAACGAAGCTGCGCATCAAGCTGTGCAACGGCTTCGAATTGGTCGCCGATCGCCTCTTCTCCCAGGTCGCCCTCACCGTGGCATACGCAAGCGGCACCGTCCAGAACACCTGTGACGACATTTTCGTGAGCGGCCGCGTCCCTCCCGCCAAACATGCAGCTCACTCCCCTTTAGCGCATGCGTCTCCATGGCGCAATCCCACCCCACACGAGGGCGAGGGCATGCGACCGCAGCGTGCTCGGCCTCCCTCGACCCTCACACCCCGTCCATGCCTGCGAATCTCCACCTCCATCTCCCCAACTCCCCCTCCCTCTCCTCTCGTCCACAGATGGTGACGGTCTTGCAGGCCCAGGGCGGCATCGAGCGCCTCAGAGAGTTGAGTAACTGCGACGTGCCCGTGATCGTCGAGGCGGCGATTGCGTGCCTCCACAACATGTTCGAGTCTGGTTCGGCCGTCGACAAGGTGATGGGGCGAACTGCCGCTAACCGCCGCGAACCGCCGCGTGCTCCCCGTTTCAGGCTGCCCCACATCTCCCACGATCTCCCGCGATCCCTGCCTTGATCCTACGCCTTCCCTCTCCCTCCTCCTCCTCTTCCCCTCCTCCTCTTCCCCGACGGACTCATGCGTATGCTCCTCGCACACCTCCCCTCACTCCTACGCCCCCCTGCCTCGGTCGCACACCTCCCCTCACTCCTACGCCCCCCTGCCTCGGTCGCACACCTCCCCTCACTCCTACGCCCCCCTGCCTCGGTCGCACAGGCGATCGTCGTCATGCGCGCCATCGTCCGTCTGCAAGCCAGCCGGCGGCGTCGGCTGGCAAAGGAGGAGCTGGTGCGGCGTCGGATCGAGGCGGCAATCGTGGCCGAGCTGCACTCGGCGGTGACGTACATGCAGCGGGTCGGGCGCGGCATGGTCGCACGCAAGGAGCGACACCGACTGCATCGAGCGAAGCTGAAGCGCGAAGCGGATCGGCGAGAGCTCGAGCGTGTGTCGGCGACGTACATACAACGGGTCGGGCGCGGCATGCTCGCACGCAAGGAGCGGCACCGGCTGTATGCAGAGAAGCTGCGCCGCGCGGCCATTTATATACAGCGGTGCGCGCGGGGAATGTTCGCGCGAACGGAGCGGCGCCGGCAGAGTGCGGCTCGCCACATCCAGTCTGTCTTCCGACGCTCACGCGCGGCCAAACGATGCAAGCTGCTCGTCGCCGAGCGCGCAGCCGCGGTTACGCAGGTGGCCGAGGCTAGCACGACGGCCATCGCCCGCTGTTCGGAGGCCAAGGCGGCCGACCTCGCTTGCCTCGAGGCGCTCGGCGACTCGATGGACAATGCGGCCAACTGCTTGTCCATCGAGTCGGAGGCGACGAAGGCGTACGAAGAGGCATGCAAGGCCTCGGTCAAGAAGGATGTTCCGGTCTGTAAGCTGCTCGCTGCGGTGGCGCAGAAGCAAGCGACACAAGCGGCGGAGGCGGCCGCGGCGACCGAGGCCGATGCGCAGCGGACACTGGAGTCCAGCAAGCGAGCCGAAGTTGCGCATCTCGCGGCAGCCGTGGCGAGGGCCGAGGCGGCACGGGCGGCGCTCAAGGCGCCCAAGGCCTCCTCGGTGAACACCGAAGTCCGGCAGGCCGTGGCACGGCAGGTGATGAGCAACCTCGCTGCGGCGGCGAGCGCGGAAGCGGCTGCTGACGCGGCGATGCGCTCCTCTGCCGACGCGGCCGCGGAGGCGGGCATTGCGGCGGTGGAGGCGGCCCGCGCCGCAGACAAGGCCAAGGAGGCAAGCGTGGCGACGGCGGACGTGGCGCAAGAGGCCATCGCAGCGGAGATTCGGCGTAAGCACGGCAACTTTGCGATCCAGAGCACCTTGAAGCTGCAGCGGCAGCTGCGAAAGACGCGACATAGGATCTACATGCGCAAGATCGACGAACTGACGGCGGGGATGGTCTCTGGCCTGGTGCAAATGGCGATCGCTGAGAAGGCCGCCGAAGATTTTCTCAAGGCTCGGATGGCGCGTAAGCTGCAGGCGTTCTTCCGGTGGCGCAAGTGCAAGCGCTTCCTCGTCGAGCAGCGCCGCCGACTCGTGTTGGCGAGCGTGGTGGCGCAGAAGCACCGGCGCGCCGTGATCGCGCGCCGCGAGGTTCGTCAGCGGAGGGCGGCTGCGGCAGCAGCAGCGGCAGCAGCGGCAGCAGCAGCGGCAGCAGCGGCGGCGGCAGCAGCAGCAGCGGCGGCAGCAGCAGCGGCGCACCGGCAGCTCGTGCGCGCGAGCGTACTGGCGCAGAAGCACCGGCGCGGTGTGCTCGCATTCCGAAGGGTGCACGGGCTGAAGGCGCGCCGCTTGCAGCTGTGCAAGAAGATTCAGATGTCGTGGCGAGCCCACGTGCTACGCGTGCGCTGGACACGCCGTTATGAGCAGCTCAAGAGCGACAAGATGAGGGGGGCGAAGGTGCATGCACTCATGGACACGGTCATCGCCAACGTGCTCGAAAAGGCGCGCAAGGCCTTTGAGGCGGCCGAGAAGGCGCGGAATCGCGCCATCGCGCGGCAGCGCATGCTGATGCTCAAGCAGGCGGCCAAGTTTTCAGGGAAGATGCAGACGGCTGGCGAGGAGGCGGCCACGAAGCGTTCCGAGGCATCGAAGGCAAAGGACGAGGCGGCGCAAGCGCGCTCGGAGGCTGAGGCTGCCCGGGCAGTGGAGCAAGCGGCCAGGGGCGTGGGGGTCGCCGCCGCACATGCTCTGCGGGCTGCCGAGGCGGCGGCGGAGGCGGCCGAGGTGGCGACGGTGCCGGAGGCGGAGGAAGCGGCAGCGCGCGCAAGTGCGGCCGCCGCAAGGGCGGATCAAGTCGCGACCGCCGCCGCGGCCGTGGGCAAGAAGACGGTTGCGGAGGCGCAGCGCGCGGTGGATCTGGCGCTTGCGGCCAATGCGGCCAAGAAGGTGTCCGCGGATGAAGCCAAGGCCACCAACTCCAAGCGGCTGCGTGCGGCCATGACCAAAGCCGCCGCCGAGGCCGCCGCCGAAGCGTCCCAAGCGGTGCGGCAGGTGGCCGAGGCGGCGGCGGCGTTGGCGGCGGAGGTGGACACGCTGGCGGCGACGGCCGCGGAGCACGTGGCGGCGGCCATCGAGGCGGCATGCGAGGCGCGTGCAACCACGTGCATCGCCACGGTGGTCGCGCGCGTCCTCGAGGGTTCGAGGTTCGGAGAGCGCGCCAAGAACGGTGCGCAAGAGGCGGAGGCCGAGACGAGCCAGGCTTCCGAGGCCTATAAGGCCGCCGTCGACGCGGTAGCCGAGGCTCAGTTTCGTGCGGTGGACGCCGCCGGGTCGGCGCCCGCAGTGGCGGCTCTCAAAGTGGCATCGGATTCACTTGCGGCGGCGAGGACGGCGACCGCAACGGCCGAGGCGGCTGTCAAGGCAGTAGAGGCGGCGGCGCTTCGAGATGACCTGCACGGGGCCGAGTTGGGCGCAATTCTGGCAGAGGCACAGGTGGAGGTGGCGAGGACGGCGCGGGCCGGAGTCGAGGAGGCCACCAAGGTGGGGCGTGAGGTGGTGACGAAGTTAATAGTCGAGGAGGTCAAACGTGTGACTGCGGCGCGCGCGGCGGTCGAGGAAGCGGTGGCGGCGTCAGCGGCGGCGTCGAGGATGGCCGATGAGGCACGTGCAGTTGCGGACGAGGCGAGTGTCATGGGCGAGGTTTGGTCGATCGCCGCCCCCGCCGTCGCCGACACAACCGCCGCGGCGGCGCATGCAACCGCATCGGAACGCGAGGCGCAGAGGTGCGTGGCAGAGGCCACTAGCGCAGCCGAGATGGCCGCTACGATGATGGCCGAGGCGGCACCCGCGTCATTCGAGAGTCCGATGAATCTCGCCCGCGCCGTCATGCGTGCTGCCATCAGCCCGTATGTGCTGTCGAGGGATGATGGAGCGAGCGCGGCGTGGTCCGGAGCCATCGAAGCTTCTCGAGAGGCGCGCGCGCGCGGCGTCGCGGGGGCCATCGAATTCTCGAGACTGCTCGCGGAGGGTGCGGCGCGGCGCGCGACGATGGCGCAGGCGGAGGCGGCCGCAGCGTCGGCCGATGCGCGGCGGCACGCGCGCGAGGTCGAGATCTCATCTGGTGCGCAGAGTTTCGTTCGCGCGGTCGAGCTCAAGGTGTTTGCCGACAAGGTGGCGGAGGACAAGCAGAGACGTCGCGCTGAGGCGCGCAAGCGTACCAAGAAGGCCGCACAGACCACCATGTTCAATGCCGAGATGCAAAGGGTTGCTGATGAGGCGCAAGCGGCGCGCAACCGTGAGGACCAGATCGTCGACTTTGCCGAAGAGACCGCCGAGAGGTATATGGCGGCCGCGAAGGCGGCCAAGGGGGCAGAGGATGCGGCGACGGCGGCGGCAGCGGCGGCGATGGTGGCGGCGACGCGGCAGGCGATGGCGGCGGCCAAGGCGGCGGAGGAGGCGGTCGCGGCCGCGGTCGCGGCCACGAAAGCAGCCAAGATCGCCGATGAGAAGGGCGCAAATGAGGTGGCCCAAGGGGCGGCGGCCGTACACGAAGCTCTCAAGACGGCTCTGCTGGCCAAGGGGCCTGAGGCATGGGACATCGTGACGAGCAAGGCGCGCGCCCAACGCAAGCTCGAAGCGACCGCCAAGATGATCATCGGCGGCAAGCGCAAGGAGGCTGACAAGGCGGCGGCGGAGGCGATGAACGGTGTCAAAGCTTCGATCAAAGTGGCCAAAGCGAAGCGCAGCACTGTCCTGCAGGCGGCCGAGGAGGCTGAGGCGGCATGGCAGATGATGAGTGTGGGCCTCGCCATAGTGCTCGACGAGGCGGCCGCGGCCAACAGTGGGTCGAAGAAGGCGATCGCCACCGCGGAGCTTTGCAATGCAGCGAAGGAAAGCGCGGCGAGATTCGCGGAGATGGCGGCGGAGCAGGCGGCGAGCGAGGCGCGGGCGGCACGGCTGGCGGCCACGGGCCAGCCTGCAGCCAAGGCGCAACTTGCGGCGGCCGCGGCGGCGAGCGCCGCGGACGAGGCGGAGAAGGCGACGGCAGCGACGGCCACCGCGCCCACTGCAGCCGCAGGGTGCGCGAGCGCTGCGAAGGAAGCGGCGGAGGCAGTGGCGGCGGCTGCGCACGAGGCGCACGAGGCGCTCAAGAGCCTCGCGACCACGGTGGGCCAGGCTGAAGAGGCGAGCCTCCAGAAACAGTCTCGGGAGGCCGAGGCGGAGCTTGTGGCAGCACAGATGTCAGATCTCGAGCGAGCCGAGGCGGCCAAGGTGCGTGTGGCCGAGGCGGCCGCGAAAAAGGAAGAGGCGCAGCTCAAGGCTAAGCAGGCCGCCGAGCGGGCGTCAGCCGCAGGCGCGGCGGCGGCGAGCAAAGGCGCGGAAGCGGAGGCGAAGGCGCGCGAGGCGAGCGTGTTGGGCGACCAGGCCGATGCGCTCTCCGCCAAGGCAAAGGCAGAGAAGCTCGCAGCCAAGGAGGCGGCCGAGGCGGCGAGCGCCGAAATGAGCGCGATCGACAGGCTTCGGGAGGCGCTGCGCGCCAACCTCGAACGCGTGACCGACCTCTTCCACACCCTCGATGAGAATCTCAACGGGATGATCTCGAAGAAAGAGTTTCGTCGCGTCATTCCACAGCTTGGGCTCAATCTGAGCGCCTCCACGGTAGATGAGCTCTTCGACACGTTCGACGTCGACGGCTCGGGTCACCTCGAGTACCATGAGCTCAAGAAGAAGCTACGGAAGATCGCCGCCGCGGAAGCGGCAGCCGCGAAAACAGCGGCACAGGAGGAGGCCGCCCGCGGCGGCAAGGGTGGACACACGGGGACAGGCCGCGGCGGCACCAAGGGCGCGCGGGGGGGCAAGAAACTGCCCGTGTTTGCTCCGCCCGTCGAGGATAACAGCACGGCCGAGCGTGCGGCGTTCAACGAAGCGATTATCTCGCTGGGGATGCGGATCAGCACGCCGTCGGGCAGCGGCCGACGCCCAGGGACCAGCGAGCTCGGCGTCCGCGTGATGCTCAGCTTCGACCTCCATGAATCTCGCGCCGAGATCCATGCGAGATCGTCGAGCATGGTGGGCGCTCGCGTGCCAGCGGGCGGCGACGACGGCGCCCTTCGCCTCACCTCGTGCCTATCTGGCGGCAGCCTCACGACCTCGGCCACGTATCCCTTCCGGGCCGGCCGCGGCGCCGCCGCCGTAGCCGCCTCGCGTGCGGGCGGCCCGAGCGTCAACTTTTTCGCGCCCGTGGGCGCCGCGTACCCGGAGGACGTCGTCGGTGGCGACGGCAGCCTGCGCAGCCCGCGCGGCCTCGGCTCGTCCGTTTCGCTGCAGAGCCTCGGTCGTGCCGCTCCATCGCCTATGCGGTTCATGTCGGCGACGACGCGCGCTGCGACACGCGAGCTGCTCGAGCGCGCACGCACTTCGATGGTGGCCGAAGACGAGCGTGCGAGCTTGATGCGCGAGATCCTTGCCGGGTCGGCCCGCCAGGAGCGCCTCGTGCGACTGTCCCACATGGACTCGGAGGACCGCGCCGTGCGCCGTGACGAGAGGCAGACGGCCATGGAGCAGGATCGGCATCGGGCCAAGCAGGCGTGGGACGCCGAGAGGGCCCTGCAGGACGCGCGCGGGGCGATGGTCGGCTCGATACGCGCGGCGGCGGTACGCCCAGTCCTCTCGGGGCGCGCTGCAGCGGCTGCCGCGGCCGTGGTGGGCTGGCCGGATGAGCTTGCCTCGGGATCGGAGCTGCCGCCCGGGGCAGCGCACGCGATGGGTGCACAACCATCGACCTTCGCGTCTTCGTCGCAGTGCTCGCCTGCGCCGTACCGAGCTCCTCATTGGCAGCCGATGGACTCCGAGCCGAGCGCCAATAAAAGCAACGAGATGCACACCGAGATGCTCCCGATCTATAAAAAGACCCTCCGAGGCGCGGGCAAGCTCCAGAGCCCGGCCTACCTGCCGCAACTGTCCTCGCGCACGCGGGCGATGGCGATGGCGGCCGACCCCGCCATACTCCACAGCCCGTACACGAACGCGTACCCGCTCGGAGGGCCGTCGCCGCTGCACCGCGCCGAAGCCTCGCGCCCACGCCCGCGCGCGTTCCTGCCCGTGGCGGAGACGGATGAGGCGGCGCTCGTTGACGCCGCCGAGGCCGAGAATGCGCTCGGCACGGCGCTCGATACCTGGCCTTCGAACGCCGCCGCCGCCGCCAACGGCCGCCTTGAGGGGCTCAGCGAGGGCGCCTACCTGCTGCCCATCCTGCCCGCGGTCTCGCCGTCAGTTCGGGGGCCTAAGGCCGCGCCCATTTTGCTGCCCAAGCCACGTAGAGCGCTGCCCGCGCTCTCGCCGCCGTCGGCGGCAAGTGAGGACCTGCCGCCCTTGCCGCTACCGCGACCCAAGGCCATGCGAGAAAGTGTCGTCACCACCGCAATGCACCCTGCATCGCGCCAGCCAGCAGCAAGCCGCACGGGGATGAGCCGCAGTGCCTCGGTGCCGGCGGTGCTGATGAAGAAGGCGCAGAAACTGCTCTCGACGCCGGGCAATGCTTCCGACGGGGCGGCGATGATGCTCCTCGAGGCGATCGCTGCTGATGAGGGGTGGCTGTGAGGTCTGATGATCACATCACCTCGTCAGACATCTCGGTGTCTCGATCTCATGGCTCATGGGCGGGCGGTTCCAACATGGGTTCCAAGTCGCTTTACTGGTACCCCTTACGCTACACTGTACACTTTCTCGTACACACTCGACTTTCCGGGGGCAGGGTAGGGGTAGGGCAGCACACTTTTGCACACTTTCGACTTTGCGGGGGCAGGGCAGCACACTTTTGCACACTTTCGACTTTCCGGGGGCAGGGCAGCTGTCACCAATGCAGCACACTTTTGCTTCGTTTCCAGTACTCTGTATGAGTGTAGGCCCCTGAGATCTTGGAAAGTACCGTCATGATCGTCTCCGACTGTGCGGATGGTGGACTGGGGATCTCACTCCCTCGCAGCGCCCGCGTCGTCGCTGTGACGGGGCCCGCCCGCGCCCCCCTCCCTCCCGTCCCAAGCATCCACATCGCACATGAAGTGGACACGCCCTTTCCATACGAGCTGCGTTCAGAACGCGCGCGGCCGCCGCGTGTGCCGCTGGCTCACATCTCACACACATCTTGTCTTATGGCAGATGGACGGCAGTCTGGAGTGGGATGGACATGGTCGTTCCCACCGCGAGGAGACGATCATCTCTACCCCGGCGGCGTTTCCACGCCAGCACGGTGAGGCCGGCCATGAGAAGGAGAACGGCGCAGACGGAGACGCCGCCTATGATGATGTTGTTCCATTGCGCGTCCTTGCCCGAGGTCGCGAGTGCCCCAACGACGGGGACAGGAGGTGGTGGCGATGGCGGCGATGGCGGCGGCCGGTACAGAGACGGCGGCGATGGCGGCGGCCGGTACAGAGACGAGCACACTCGCCAGCCAGAGGAGGTAGTTATGGAGTCTGAAGACCATTCGATCATGTCCGGGCCCAACAGATAGTTGGAAGGCCCGCTCGCTCCTGAGAAGCTCGTATACGACCCCGACGGGTCAGGTATGCGGAGCCTGTCGTAGTTAGGCTCCGTACTAAAGGAGGTCGCTGTCAGTGTCGCTCCGATGGCGAGCGCAGTCGGTGTGATGGAGCACACCTCGTTGTTGCCATAATCCGCGGACGGAAAGTTGGGTGAGCGAATGCAGTTTCTCTGGTTCGGATCGACGGTGCAAGTGCCGGAGCTGATCACGAAGTAGGCCATGGCATCCGGCGGCGGCGGCGGGGGAGGGGGGGACGGCGGCG
>JWZX01002500.1:0-19603 GCA_001275005.1 Chrysochromulina tobinii | reverse complement strand
TCACACGTCCGCACCTTCCCCAATCTCTATGAGAGGGGCCGCTACAGAGGCCTTTGCGTCCGGTACAGAGCGTGAACAGACAGGATCACGGTACAGTACATGTATGTGTGCCTCCCGCCGCGTGATGAGTGTGAGTGTGCCAGACACGAAGCAATGCTAAGCATGCGATGGATCTTCATGCTCATCGTCCTCCTTTTGATCCGGCCGGACCACGCGCTGCACAGGCCTTTGCGTACCACGATGCCTCGGCCGTTGGCCACGGCTGCTCGTACACAACGGATAACCATGGAAGCCTCCAAAAATACCACTGGATCCCTGCAAGGGCGCCGCGCAGCCGCTGCACGGGCGCGTGGGCTGCTCGAGCTGCTGCCCGAGACCGGCGCGACCCCTTCCGAGTTTTCTGAAGTACTCCGTGCATATGCCGAGGCGGGCGCGCCGGAGGCGTGCCTTAGCCTGCTCCGGCGCATGCGCCGCTCTGCGGTGCGACCCACGCTCGAGTGTTACTCCTATGTTGTGGCCGCGCTGCAGGTGTCAGGTCGCAGCCGCGATGCCAGCCGCTGGATGCGCCGGGTCGTCCAGCCTGAGCTGTCGGATACGCTGCTGCAACGCAAGGTGGCCAGCGGCGGATTGGTCAGTCGAGAGGCCTACAATCGCGTGCTCGCCTCGTACGCAGCTGCGGGCCGGCCAGCTGATGCGGTCGAGACGATGCGCCAGATGGTGCGCAAGGGCGGCGTGACGCCCGATATTGTCTCGTTCAACTGCCTCATCGCTGCGCACGCGGCCGCGGGCGAGCCCGAGCGCGCTCACCAGTGGCTCAGCCGTGCTTCACAGTGGGGCGTGGCTCCGGACGTGATCACGTACACTACAGTCATCTCAGGCTACGCGCGCCAGGGCGAGCCCGAGCGCGCCCGCGCCGTGCTCGAGGGCATGCTCGCCGATGGCGTGCAGCCGAATGTGCACTCTTATGCGGCTCTGATCGAGGCATACGTCATCGCGGGGCGCGTGGATGAGGCAGCCGTCTGTCTTGAGAAGGCGAGTGCCGCAGGGGTCGCGCCGAACGTCGTGACTTACTCCTCGGTGGCCAAGGGGTACGCGGCGGCCAACCGACTGGACGAGGCGCGCGCGATCGTGCGGCGTATGTACGACGACAATGTCGAGCCGAACGCTGTCACGTACAACTCGTTGATCTCGTGCTGCGTGCGCGATGGGAGGGCGAGCGAGGCAGTCACGCTGCTGGACGAGATGCGAGCCGCGGGCGTGAGGGCCGACACGACGTGCTACAACATGGTGATCGGGGCGCTCGCACGCTCGGAACGGCGCTCAGAGGCCGAGGCACTCCTGCGTTCGATGCAGGCAGATGGCGTCGCCCTCGACACGGTCACCTTTTCCTCTCTGATCGTGCCAGCGTCGGGGGAGCAGCTACCGTCTCAGGCCGCCGAGTGGCTGCGAGAGATGCAGGAGGCCGGTGTCCGGCCCGATTTGCAGTGCTACAACAAGGTGATCGCCTCGTATGGGCGCGCGCGACTGCCCGAGGTCGCTGAGGAGTGGCTCACTAAGATCGAGCTTGCCGGGCTCGTTCCGAACCTCGTGTCCTACTCAACTGCCATCGCCGCGTATGCGCGCGTCGCAGAGCCGGAGCAGGCGGCGCGACTGGTGCGCCGCATGTGCGATGCGGGAGTGACGCCGGACACGGTCACGTACAACGCACTGCTCGACGCGCACGTGCGAGCCGGCCAGCTCCATCAAGCCCAGGCACTCGTGAGGCGCATGGAGCGTAGCGAGGCGGGCGCGCGCGCCGACGTCGTCTCGTACACCATCCTGCTCTCCGGGCTTGCTCGTCGTGGGCGGCTGAGCGAGGCGGCGCGCTGGCTCGAGCACATGGAGTACAATGCCACTGTCGCGCCCGATGCGACCACGTACAACACGCTCATGGCCGGGTACGCGTCGCGATCGATGTGGACAGCGATGGACAAGCTTATCGGGCGCATGCGTGATGCGGGAGTCCGTCCGGACGAGTACACTTATGGACCGATCCTCGAAGCGGCGCGCCGTATTGGGCAGCGTCAGCGCGCGCGCTCGTACGGCCGGCGCATGCTCCTCGATTCAGAGATCGCTCTCTCGCCCTTTTGCCTCAACTCGTTGCGACGCTCGCTGGGGCTCTCGCAGCTGCGCGCACTCGTGGACGAGCTGCCCGGTGTGTCGTGGGAGGGAGTCGAGGCGGCCCTCGTGCGCTACGACGAGGACAAGGGCAGTGGCGGTGCCGGGGGCGGTGACCGCGGCCGGCGCCGCGGCAAGGCGAGGGCGCTGGGCAGCACTGGCAAGGAGGGCGCCGCCGGCATGCGAGGCGAGTCAGCTGAAGACCAAGGCGGTGTGCGGAACGATGTTGAAGTTGATGATTGATGTGCCGAGCCGTGAGTTTCACAAACTTGCGCTCGACAACGCGGCATCTCGACGCGCAACCGAACGGCATAGTGATTAGCCGCTGCTCCCGGTTCGCGACCGTCGGTCTTCGGTGAAACGCTGAAAAGCGCGCCCGCCGCGTGATGCGGATTATACGATCTCTGCGCATAAGTCTCTGCGCACAGTCTGCGCATCGGCGTTCGGGCGACAAGCTTCTCGGGCATCTTCGGGATCATTACTGCGAGCGTGAGGAGAGGTTTCCCCAGCACATGAACGTTTCCGGTCGTAAGCCGTGCTAATCGACCAACGTGCAACGAGCTACGAGGTGCGGCGGTTGGCGACGAAACCCGATACGGATATTAGATACTTCGAGACAGGACCGGTGAATCCGCCGTCGGCGCGTTCGGGTTGGGGCTCGCGCGCCCGCGTGCGTCTCGACGCATCTTGCGTCTTGTGTATCTGTACAGCATGGCCGCGAGCTGTGTTCAAGCCCACCTGCGCCGGCTGCTCGCGGGATGCCTCGCCTGCGTGTGGACGATATACGCACAGGTCACAGCATAGGTTACCCTGTGGACGGCGAGCTCTCCAGAGACGGATCACTAACTAGTAGATCACTGGTCCCTCAACTGGTCCCTAAACTCGGGTGGCCAACCCACGGACCAAGCATGGACGTGACTCTTCGGGCGAGCGCCCCCTGGTCCAGGGACATCCCAATTTTTACAAGGCAATTTTTACACAATACCCTTCCGCCGGCGGTACCGTGTCTGTGCGTCATCGCAGAGCACAGAGGCAGCCGCGCCTCTCCATCAAGAAGCCCATCTTGAGTCCATTTCAAACCCATTACCCTCCTGGTGGTTGCCACATTTTGGCGGTCCCGTCATGGCTCGCCGTGAGGATGGCGGAGCTCGAGGGATGGAGATCGAGGCCGACGAGCGCGGCGCTGTGACACTCTAGCCGGCCGAGGGCCTTGCCCTCTACAAGGTCCCACGCGTGCAATGTCCCATCCTCGGAGCCGCACAGCACGCGCGCGTCATCGCGCGACAGGCTCGCCTCTACGCGGAAGCCCCCATTGCTGTGCCCGCGGTACTCACACAGCACCTGGCCTGAGGCCTTGTCAAGCAGACGCACAGTATGGTCCAGGGTGGCGGCGAGCACGCAGTTTCGATCGTGTGAGAGCGCCACGCACCCGATGGGCGGGCCGAGCTCGTCGCGCACCATCTCGCCCCGTCGCAGGTCGTGCACGCGTACCTGTGGGAAACATGCGCCGTGGTGAGCACTTGCATGCTGGGTGAGCCCACGCAGGTCTTGCACGCGCACCGAGCCGTCGATGGAGCCGGTCACGATCTCGTGCGCCGAGAGCGCGAGCGAGCTCACTGAGTCGGATCCGGCCGCAAGCGTCTGTATGGGTTGCACGCTGCGCGATCGCAGGTCCCAGCAGCGCACGGTTTTGTCGTAAGAGGCGCTCACCAGCACCGAGCAATCGGCGTTGTATCGGACGGCGTTGACTCGATGCTCGTGCGCAGTCAGCCGCCGGAGCACAGCGCCGGACGTGACGTCCCAAACGAAAACGGCCTTGTCGCCACCGGCGGAGGCGAAGGTGTGGTTGTCAGCCGCGATTGCCACATCGAACACCCGCTGGTTGTGCGAGGCGTAGCTCTTGATTGGCGTACGCTGCGGTGTCGGCGGCGAGGTGCCATTTGGTGGTACGTCGCCGTCGACGCGGTGCGGATTCCAGAGCCGGATCACACGGTCATCACCACCGGTGAGGCAGTACTGGCCGTCGCTGTTGAAGCGCGCTACGTTGACCGCACCCTTGTGCCCTGCGAGAATGGCCGAGCACCTTGTCGCGGCTTGGCTCGGCATGTGCGCGATTTTCTGTGCCGTGAAAGAACAGTGGACTCTTCACCAACAAAACGTCAAAACTTGACCGTTACATGTACATCAATTCGAACGATACACGAAAACGCAAGTGCGTCTTGCCGCGTGGGAAGATAGAGGTGCGTCGAGCACATCGATCGAGCACACGCCACCCACGAGCAAGGCGACGGTGTGTGCACGACGACGCGAAGCACCTCAGCGTCTCTCACCCACGCAGCGGCCAGCGTGGCTCAGCTCAGCTCTTCTTTGCCACCAGCCACCCCGCCCCGACGCAGTGCTGCCACAGCAGCTTCGCCCGGTGTGCATCGAGCTTCGCTTTGAGTATCTCGCGTGCCTCCGAGAGCGAGAGCCCACCACGGCGCGCCCCCTCGGGGAGCAGCTGACGCTTGCCCGCGATATATTGGTTCGCACGTAGCCCCATGGCCGCGCACGCCTTCATCTCGGCAGCGTTGAGCAGCGCCTGGGCCTCAATGTGCGACGAGGCGGCGGCGGCCTTGGCGACGGCCTTAGCTTTGGCGGCGGCGGCCGCCTTCGCCTTGGCATCCATGCCGCCATCGCTCATGAACGCTGAATTGCTGTGCACCGACGCGAGAGACCCCGCGCCAACGGGAACGATGGCCGTCATTGCCGTCCCCGCGGCCGGCGGCGCCAGGGCGGCGGCGGCGCCGCCGGAGTGCGCAGCCGCTTGGGACTTGGTCGCTGCAAGCTCTTCGACGATACGACGCTCCCAAACGAGCTCCGCCTGGGCGGCGCTCAGCTCGGCGGCCTTGCAGGCCAGCAAGTGCTCCGCGCGCTTGCGCAGCATCGCCTCCCGCAGCAGGTCTGTCACAAGGTCCTCATGCTCCTCCGGACTCGTGTGTGGCGCATACGGACGCATAGCTGCCCGGAAGGTGCGCTCCTCAATCGTGCGCTTGCGGTCGAGGGTGTGCTGGCGTGCGGCGCGCTCGATCAGGTCGTGCCGCTGCACAAAGTCGCGCCGGCGTTGCCGTTCGTCCAGCGCCCGATTGTACTCGCGAAGCAACGCGAGCTTCGACTCTTCTTCAGCCTCCGTGTCCTCGGCGTTGAACTCGATGTCCGCAATCGCGTACTCCGCATCGTTCTCCCACTCGGTGTCGAACTCCCCGCGCAGAGGCATGTAGCCCACCAGATCCGCCGCGGGCGTCTCGTTGCCTTCGATGATCAGCCCGCTCGCCTCTCGCGTTTCCTTTTTGGGCCTGATGGGCTTGATTGCATTCTTAGAGCCGCCTGAGCTTGCTCCCACTGCGGCGCTGGCAGAGGTGCCCGTGCCGCTGCCCGCCGTCGTGCCGTGGGCGCCATGGGTGTCGGTGGCAGCCGTGGCAGGGGCCGCGGCCCCCGCCCCGGCGTCGGACGCGTCGGTCATGGCCACATCGTGATGCGGCGAGCCGCCGCCGCCGCTGGGTGCATCCGGGACGGGCGAGGCGCCGCGGTCGGCGCCGCCAGTCTCGGCGCCGCCAGGCTCAGCGGTTGAAGGGGCGGCGGCCGGCGGTGCGGCGGGAACCGGACCGCGTGCGAGGTCGGGCAGCGGGAAGGTCTTCGACCGCAGGTAGAAGCGCTCGTAGTGCTCCTCACACTCTTGCTCCGTCTTCTCAAAGCCGAGGTGCTCGGCGATCGCGCGCCAGTTGCCGAAACCGAATTGGAGGAGGCCCTCGAGGAGGCGCACTTCGTGCTCAGCCGACCAGTCATCGACGAGGAGCGGCATGCGCGTGGTCGACGTGTCGATCAGCTGCACATTGTCTGCGTTCCAGCGGACCCCACTCACGCCCTCCGCGCCGATAGAGTAGCAGTCGGTACAGAGTACGAAATGTTCGCGCTCGCGGTGGCGCACGTGCGTCTCGCCGCGCACGTCGCGCCGGCAGTTTGCGCAATCGTACTTGCCTGGTTTGTAGAAGGCAGCAGTGCGCCGCCGCTTGGGCGCATTCATCGAGCGGATAGCCGGGAATTATATAGCTGTGAATAGACTGTGTGAATATGCTTTTCATCATGGTGTTCCGCCACGGGGGTAGTCCTCCCCGCCAGGACTCTGGTGGCTGTGTGTGCGTCCACAACGCCCACCGACCTACCTATTCCGATACAGGCTCACACGCTGAGGCACTTCGTTTCAGCTCGCACATAGACTTGCAGCCTCGACGATAGCTGTGTTGGGGCCGCGTCTCAAGTATCAAGCGACAACGCTCTCTAGAAGACGCCGTCAGTCCATGTCGTCCATCGCACTGCTGCCGCCTGAGGCTTTCGCCGCGAGCGCCGTCGCCTTGGCCATCGCCCGGTCAAGCGAGCTCGCATCGTCACGCTTGATGCCCTCCAGGATCTCGCGCAGCTGTGGATCCACAGGCTTGGCAGGCGCCGTGGCAGGCACCTCGTCCATCGGCTGAGCGGTTGCGGCGGCGCTCGGCTGGTACTTGTAGCACGCGACTGCGGCCGCAAACCAGGCCTCGTGATAGTAGCCCATGCCGAGGTCGCCCGTCTTGAACACAAATCCCGGGCGAGCGCCCTGGAAGTGGTCGATGGCCACAAAGGGCTTGTTGAGCCGACCGACGCTCATTTTGTAGAAGCGCTCGAGCTTCTCGAGTTGCTCGCGCGCCTGGCTGCACTCCTCCTCGGGCAGCTCAAAGGGCGAGCCGGGCAGCAGGATGTACTGGAGCGTCGCCACGTCCGCTTCGACGCGCTCCTTGCTGAGGCCATCCTCGTCGGTGAGGGCACCGGCGATGGCGAACGCCGCAGCGCGGTCAATAAACGCCTTTGTGTCACGGGACTCGCCGTGCAGAGCCACCATCCACCTCTCCTGGTGCAATTCCTTCAGAGCGGTGAACATGGCGAGCTCTCCCGCCTTGAGAGCCTCAGCCTGCGCAGTCGCACGCTTCTGATCTTGCTTGCTCGGTGCCGGAGGCGTCGGCGCAGGCACAGGAGCGGCAGGAAGGGCTGTTTCAGCCGGGGCTCGTTTTGCGGCCTTGCTGGCAGCCTTCTTCACCGCCGCGAAGTCAGCAGTGATGCCCTCAGCAGTGAGCGCCTCATGCACTTGCTTGGCGGTCAGTTGTTCAGACGAAGCACTCTTGACGCGCAGCACGCTCGCGATGAGGTCCTCCTCTGAGAAAGCCATAGTGCTGGCTCCCGACCGAGAGGCCGTTGACGCCGATGACCACCAAAAAAAAGCGCCGAAGCGAGCAGTTATCGCGAGTCTCTTGACTTGTATTGGGTCGGCGTCGCGTCAACGAATCGTCCTTCAATTTCTGCGTCGCTCAAACTTTTTGAACACGCTGATCTCGTGGCAAAAAGCAACCACACGTCCACACCCACGTGTAGGAATCTAGAGTGAGCGGAGCGATGCTCGAGCGTGGCCTTGCAATCATCGGAGGCGCCTGTCTGACAGTCGCATCGCTGGCCTTATTGAAGCTCCTGCTCATGGTGCGCCGCTGCTGTGACAATGTGACTGCCGCCGCCAAGCTCCCGGAGGGCGCGTACAATGGCAAGGTGGTCTGGATTACGGGTGCGTCCTCCGGGCTTGGCAGGGAGATGAGCATGCAGCTCGGTCGTATGGGGGCGAAGCTGATCCTGACGGCGCGCACCGTGGATGCTCTGGAGCAGATCGCCGCGGACATTAAAGCTGAGGGCAACAAAGATGTGTTTGTCCTTCCGGCGGACATGTCTTTAATAGAGTTGCTGCCCGCAGTTGCAGCTAAGGCGGTGGCAGTCTACGGCGGCATCGACGTGTTTGTCAACAATGCGGGGCTACACGCAGCGCGAACTGGGCGCCAACACCGACTTCGCAGTCGATGTGCACATGCTCAACGTCAACTACATCTCGGGCGTGTGCCTCACCAAGGCTCTGCTACCGAGTATGACGTCACGTGGCGGTGGCCGGCTGATCAACATATCGAGCGTCGCCGGCAAGGCGGGCATCCCGGTGCGCACCGCGTACTGCGGCGCCAAGCATGCAATGCAGGGCTTCTTCGACGCACTTCGGGCCGAGGAGTTTGCGCGTGGCTCGGGAATCGGTGTCACCAACATCTGCCCCGGCTCAGTGAGGACCAATGTGGCTCGCAACGCGGTCAAGTCAAAAGTGGGCCAGCTACGGGGGCAGAGTGATACCAACATCGAGGCTGGGCTCGATCCCGTGTGGGTGTGCGAGCGGATCCTCGCGGCGGCGCACAACGACGTCGACGAGTCGTGGATCGCAGCAGGGAAGGAAATGCTGATCATGTTGCTGGCTCAGTACGTGCCTGCGACCGCCAAGAGCATGCTGCGCAAGAGGGCCAAAGGCATGATCGCACAGACGCTGGCCGATGTGAAGATGTCGTGAAAATGTGGCCGATTTCCGAGCACAGAACGTAAGAGCCGCCGCATACGGAAAAGTTCGAGCGAAGTACGTAGGGTGCCGACTTCAAACAGATTTGACCAGATTTTGACGATTTTCGATCCAAATTAAACTTGACACGGCGAGGGAGCCAATCATGTCCGTCATCACCGCATCCGGCGTCATCGACGACAAAGGCGTCCTCTGGCCAGCGACTTCTGTCGGAAAGTTCTGCTCTCCCGCCGAGGGCCAAAGTACCCTTTGGGATTGCATCACGACCGCGTGTGCGAAGTACACGGGGCAGAAATGCGTGGGCGAGCGTGCAGTCGTGCTGAAGCAAGAGGTTGCCGGGTTCGATAAGTTCATCATGGGCCCTTACTCCTTCATCACGTGAGTACCGCCGCCTCCTTGCCCAAGCCTGTCCCGGACGGCCTTGACGCCGCCCGCGCGCGTTGCAAGCAGGTACGCCGAATACTATGGTCGCATCAACAACCTCGGATCAGGCCTGGCCAAGCTGTCCGAGCTCTCCAAGGGCTCGACCGTCATCATCTATGCCGAGACGCAGAAGCTCTGGATGCTCTCGGCTTTCGCCGCTTGGCGGCAGGGCTACGTGGTCGGCACGATCTACGCGACGCTCGGCGCGGACGGCGCCGAGTTCGGTATCAACCAGTCGGGCGCCAAGATGGTCTTCGCCGACGGCAAGCTCCTCAAGGTCCTTGCGAGCATCGCGTCCAAGCTGACTCAGTGCAAACGCGTGATGGTCTTCAAGGCGGAGGACATGGACGGCCCGGCCGTGGCCCAGCTCAAGGAGGCAGGGATCGAGGTCACAACGCTGGCAGAGATTGAGGAGTCCGGCGCAAACGCGCCGCAGGTGGTGATCGCCGATCCCGATCCCGATCCCTTTTTTTTTACTCCTACACCTTGTTGACCCCTTATCCCGAGCCCTACCATGCACAGGAGCCCACGCCGTCGAGCCCCGAGGAGACCGCCGTGCTCATGTACACATCCGGCACGACGGGCAACCCCAAGGGTGTGCTCATCTCTCACGCCAACATCGCCTCGCTCGTGGCGGCGACGCTGCTGCCGACGGGCGCGCTGGGCGGGTATATCAAGGCCGGCTACAAATACCTGGCGTACCTGCCGCTTGCCCACATCATGGAGCTCGCCGTCGAGGCCGCGCTGTTTTCGGCTGGGTTTGTTATTGGCTACGGCAGCCCAGGCACCCTCACGCCATCGAGCATCAAGATGCTGCAGCCGAACGAGGCGGCTTCGAAGGAGGTGAAGAAGAAGGTCCTCGCTCAGCTGGGCGACGCAGCGGCCCTCCAGCCCGACATTTTTGTGGCCGCGCCGGCTGTCCTCGACAAGATCCTTATCGGCGTGCGCAAGATCTTCGGCGAGAAGAAGGGCCTCATCAAGATGGCCATTGAGGGCGGCCTCAGGCGTGGCAAGGTTATTTACGACAAGGGCGGCAAGGGCACAAGCGGCTTCCTCTCGAAGATCGTGTTCAAGAAGGTGCAGGCTCGCCTTGGCGGCAAAGTCAAGATCATGGTCACCGGCTCCGCTCCGCTCAGTGCCGAAGTGCAAAAGTTCGTGCAGACCGTCTTCAACTGCCCAGTGCGGCAGGGCTACGGCCTGACCGAGACGTGCGCGGGCACGTGCATCACGCTGGCGCGCGACAACTCGACGATGACGGTCGGCCCGCCGCAGGAGTGCGCGTGCATCCGGCTGCGCGACTGGGAAGAGGGCAACTACCGCAACAGCGACGTTGACAACAAGGAGATTGGCATGCGACGAGGCGAGGTCCTCATCGGCGGGCCGATGGTTTGCCAGGGGTACCTCGAGAACCCCGCGATGCCGGACGAGGAGCTGTCGGCCAAAAACCGCGACGACTTCGTCACCATCGACGGCGTGCGCTACTTTTGCACGGGCGATATCGGCCAGTTCACCCTCATGGGCAACCTGCAGATCATCGACCGCAAGAAGGACCTCGTGAAGCTCCAGATGGGCGAATACGTGGCGCTCTCGAAGGTCGAGAATGCACTCAAGGCATCCAAGTTCACGATCCTGCCCATGTGCTTCGCCAAGTCGACCATGAGCTACTGCATCGCCCTCGTCTGCCCCAACGAGGGCGAGATGCGCAAGATCGATGGCGCTCCCTCGGAAGCGACGTTTGTGGAGCTCTGCAAGAATGAGGCCGTCATCAAGGCCATCACGGCCGACATGCAGGCCTGCTGCAAGAGCGCCAAGCTGCAGACCTTCGAGACCCCGACCAAGATTGTCCTGATCGACGACCTCTGGACGCCCGAGAACGACATGCTCACCGCCGTCCAGAAGCTCAAGCGCAAGCCGATCGAGGCCAAGCACAAGGACCAAATCGAAGCGGTCTACGTTTGAGGAGGGCTTACCGGCCCCAGCCACATGATGAGCTCCGAGGCACGAGGTTCACCACGGGCGGGCGAGTCGGTACGGCGGCGAGGTGCATGCAGGCGTGATGAGGGATGCGACTGCGTCGTCGGTGGAGGGCGTCGACAACATGTTGTCGGGAACGGGGAGGTGCGCGACTGCGAATGACCGTATCTCTATCTCAGCGCGTGAGCTGGTTCAGATCATGCCGCCCACTAGCCGTTAACCCCATGGCGTGGGGGCCTGCGCCGAGCCTGCAGGCGCGCATGCAGGCGCGGCGCCGACAGCGCCGGTAGGGACGCGGCGGCGCGACGCGTGGTCGACGCGCGTTACATATATGATCGTTTTATGTGTCGTGTAGCGGCTAGCGCGATCTTCTGGCTTAAGATCTGGCAAATCCCGGCCCTTGGACACGTCCCCGTTGCGCGTCTCGGTGCGTCGAGTCGTACTCGAGAGTCGAAGTCCGCAGTCGGGTGTCGGGAGCCCCGGGGGTCGGGAGACCCGGCAGCAGCACCCCCCGAGGCGCAAATGATAATGAAGGACACTCGTCGCCCACGCCAGGGTCCCGTCTCCCACCCGACACCCGCCAGGACTCCGCCCGCGCCCGTCCCTCGCAGTCGCACCGCCACAGCGGGGCGGCGGGAGGGGGGAAGGTCCGACGAGCGCACGCGAGCGGACGCTCGGTCTCAGCTGCGGGCCCTGTGCGCCTCATACAGCCAGGCGACAGCACACACACATTCACTTCGTAACAGCAACGATTCGTGATCTCCCTTTTCCAAACTTTTCGCTCAGATCATGTCAGATCATGGGGGGGGGCGGAGATTGATTGCCAGATTGATGACGGTACGATCTCCCCTGATGACAGCGAGCTGGCCGACGCTTCGGCTTTGTTTTTTCCCTTTCGGGTCGCGCGCGTCCAACCGGCTTTCCGATCTTGAATTTCCCGCGGCCCACATGACATCTCCCTTGCTGCTTCTGGCAAGCGTTACCTTCGTGCGACCGGCCTTCTTCTACACACCCACGGCACGCACGCGAGCCATCAACATGGTCGAGCCGTCGACACTCAAAGCAATCGCCATCTACGACACCGAGATGGAGGCACGCGTCGAGGCACTCAACTCTGCAGGGCTCGAACTTCAGGCCGTCGTCGAGAATCTGCGTAACAACCTTGCCATCTGCTGTGAAGCCAAGGCGGAGGCCACGACCCAGCTCAAGGTGGCCTATGAGGATCTCGAGAATGTGCGGGCAGAATGTGCGGCATCCAACACTCGGGTCGCATCGCTCCTTGAGGCAGGTCTGGCCCTTGAAGCGGACATGCAAGCGCTGCAGACGAAGCTGCAGGCGAAAGACGAAGAGCTCGACGCAAAGGTCGAAGAGCTCGACGCGATCCGCGCGGAGCTGATCACGGCCAAGAAGATGCATTCCGAGGCCAAACATGCCGAGTTGGAGACAGTCCGCACAGAGTTGGAGGCCTGCATGCAGTCCAAGGCGAAGGCGTGGATGCAGGTGGCGCAGTTCGAGGCGTCGCTGGCAGAGCTCGAGAACGTCTTTGTGGACCTCAAAGCCCACCGCGAGCATGCTGCCGCGCAGCTCGCCGCGAAGCATGCGGAGCTGGAGGCGTGCCGGGCGGAGCTTGAGACGACCAAAGCTCACAAGGTGCTGGCCGTTGAGAAGCTCGACGAGAGCCAGTCGCTGCTGCACGAGTGCCTGGGTGAGTTGGCCCGCCGTGAGGCAGCCAAGAAGCAGGAGGCGGAGCTCGAGGCGGTGGCAGCGCTCGAGACAGCGTCGATGGAGCAGCCCGAGAAGTCGATAGTGCAGGCAATAGCTGCGCAGGCGGAGCTCGAAGCGGTGCGCGAGCAGCTGAACATGAACAACGTGCAAGCGGCCGAGATGCTCGACGCGACGCAAGAGGAGCTCGATGGCGTGCGAGCACAGCTCGCGAGCACTCGGGCGCAAGCCGCGGTGGAGCGAGAGGCGCAGCAGGAGCAGATGGCGGCCACCAAGGCGCAGGCTTCCAAGCAGATTGAGATCAGCATGGCGCAGGCGGCGGCGCAGGCGCAGGCCGCAGCCCTGCTCGCGGCAGTGCACGCGCAGGCGGCGGCGCAACTCGAGGCGGAGCGGGCGGTGTCCGCGGCCGCCCAGCAAGAGGCGGTCGCGGCGCGGCTCGCGCTCGAGGCAATGGAGGAGATTCTGTCGCACACCAAGGATGAGATGGCACGTGTGAAGGAGATGGTGGTGCCCATGCCCGAGGCGGCGCCCATGCCCGAGGTGGTGACCATGCCCGAGGTGGCGCCCATGCCCGAGGCGGTGACTATGCCCGAGGCGGCGCCCATGCCCGAGGTGGCGCCCATGCCCGAGGCGGTGACCATGCCCGAGGCGGCGCCCATGCCCGAGGTGGCGCCCATGCCTGAGGCGGTGACCATGCCCGAGGCGGTGACTATGCCCGAGGCGGTGCCCATGCCCGAGGCGGTGACCATGCCCGAGGCGGTGACTATGCCCGAGGCGGTGCCCGCGCCGCCGCCCACGCCCGAGGAGGTTGCCCCGTCGCCCCCTGCGATGGGCGCGATGCCTCTTCCCTCGTTGCCGGCCTCGATGCCGCGCTCGCAGCTTGCCGATGCAGTGGGCTCGGAGTGCCGCCCCATCATCGTCGCGTCGTCGCCCACGCGCTCGCAGGTTGCCGAGGCCACGGGCTCGGAGCGCCGCCACTTCATGGGAGGCTCTTCGCCGTCCGCGGCGTCGTTGCCAAGGCCGGCGGCTCGGCCTACGCGCTCGCAGCTTGCCGAGGCCGCGGGCTCGGAGCGCCGCCCCATCATCGTCGCGTCGTCGCCGACCGCTGCCCACCACGCAGAGGCGCTCGCATTTTACGCCAACGGCCAGTGGCGCCAACGCCCGGCCGCCGAGGAGCCCGAGTACCAGGAGGCCCGCGTCGACGGGTGGCTCGTGCGCACGTACCGCGATCCTAAATCCGCCTACTCGCCCCCGGACTACGCGTACGAGCGACCTACCGGTCAGCGAGTGGGCAACGCACCCGCGCTGTCGAGCGAGGAGCACTTTCGTGGCCGGCTCGAGCGCCTGCGCTCAACGGGGGCGACGTCGCGGCTCCAGCAGGGCGAGTTCTCGATGCGGGCTGCCTCGGGGGGCGCCTAAGGAGCCATGGCTCAGCGAACGAGACAGACAGAGGTCAGAGCCCGTCTGTGTGGGCAGCCGGGGGCGGAAGGCGATTCAGATGTGAGCATCACATGACGCTTGACGGGCCAGGCCGGGCGCGGGAGAGCGTCGGCACCGCGGTACGCGGATTAGGCAGGCCTGGCCCACGGGATACGATAGGCCAGAGGCGGAACTCTTCGGAACACGGGACGCGCGAGAACCATCATGTGTCTACATGTGCACGCGCGTTGTCGAAGGGCATCTCAGGAAATCTCAGGTTAAACAACGCGCACGCACAAATGCTGCACTCTTGAACTGTCTCGCGAGGACACGCGCGCTACCGTCACGCACTGTGGGCGACGCGCTTGTTCTCTTGCCGCATGCCATCACTCCCACGGACACGCATCACTCGTCATCGGCACGCCCCATGCCATGCACATCCGCCAATCGTGCACGCGGCCACAGCCTGCAGTGTGCGGTCGCGACAGAGCCCTCGACTCCGACCGTACTTTTCGCTCTGGCCACGTATGGCACTCGCTGCGCGCCAGCCCCGCCTGCGCCGCCCGCGGTCGTCGCTGCCAGCTCACTCGGTGAGCCCGGTGAAACCGCGCTGGCCGTCGAAGTTGTTCGACTCGACGCCCTTCGGCGCGCCCAGAATTCCCTTCGCGCCCATCGCAGAGAGAGAGTTTTTGCCCAGCCCACCTGCCTTGATGATCGGCTGCCCCGTCTCGACAAGCTTCTTGATGAACTCGTCGACATCCTGCTGCCCAAGCTGCGAGCACACGCAAGGCGCACCGGGAGCGATCGAGCGAGGATTAGCCAGGTTGGTGGGACGGGGCGCTGCATGCAGGCGTACGCGTGGCCATGGTGATGGGCGGCACTGGGCAAGGCGGCAGCAGCACACACCTCGTTGTCATCCTCCGGCCGCACCATCGGCGGGCGCTGCGACGGATGGAGCTTGCAGATGGTCAGGATGGAGCCACCCTGCACCGACTGCCACTCCTTCTTGTGGGCCTGCCATAGTCGAGGGTCCTCATCAGGGTACTCCCTCAAGCCAGCAACGAACGCCTCGTTCGTGTTCACAGGCATCATGGGATCAAGAACGCGGGTCTGGCCGTCGTTCTTGTTCTGCGGCGGGATCGGCTTCGGGAAGCACCAGCCACCCGAGTCGTACTGGTCCTGGCCGTCACCATCGAGCATGTTGCGAAGCATGGCGCGGCTTAGTGCGGACGCAAAGCCAAAAGCACAAGAACACAACTTTGGTTGTTTCGCGAACTTTGGGCCCCGCATTCACACTCACTGCTTGCCTTGCCTTGCCTTTGCGCTGGACCTTGCGAACGTGGCGTTTTGCTACGCGAATGTGGAGTTGTGAAGGACCGACTTGACTTGACTTGTCTTTACTTGCCCTGGGAACGTGAGTCTGGCATGCGGGCCCGCGATACAGCGCCCGCCGCCACGGATGCATAAAGAAGGCCACGGGCCTAGTTCTGCCTTTGGTCGATAGCGCTTCCAATAGCAATGCACGCTCTTACCGCCCAGCCGCGCCATCACCGTGCAGTCACACCCGAGTCATGGGTGGCACCGCGCGTGGAGCATCCCTTGGCCGGCTCACACGCGGGCGGCCGCACGCACGCCGCACCGCGCTCGCGATGATCTCCCAAGAACAGATAGGGAACGCGGCATTTTGCCGAGGTTGACCGGATGTACACTACGCTTGCATGCTCTGGCATGCTCGCAAAGCAATTGAGAGAGCGCGGTGGCGTGTGCGTGCGCTGCTCGCAGGTGTCTGCTCGTGAGCCGGCACATGGCACCGACAGCTTCTAGCGCTCACGCTCCGGCGCTGCCTATGGCCAGCTCGCTCCTCCTCGTGACGGCGAGCGCATGCTACCTGATTTGGCGCCGCCGGAATGGGCGGGAGAGCACGTTGTTCGGTGGCGCAGCGACGGCACGGGCCGCGAGGGTGCCCGACACGGCGGCAGGGACCGCGCTGCTACCCTTCCTGGCGCCATCAGAGAGCGCAGACGACGCGGCGGCAGCCGATCATGAGCGCGCCGAGGAGGCCGAGCTGCTGACAGAGCAGCTCTCTCGCAACCGCGCCTACCTGGGCGATGCCGGCCAGGCTCGAGTGGAGGGCGCACGCGTGGTGGTCTTGGGTGTGGGTGGCGTGGGCTCGCACGTGGCGCAGCTGCTCGGGCGCACGGGCGTGCGCCGGCTGCGCCTCATCGACCCCGGGCGCGTCACTGAGCGCAGTCTCGAATCGCATGCTGTCGCTACACGCACTGACTTGGGCGCCCTCAAAGGTGCAGTGCTGCGCTCGGTGCTGTCGCGAGTGCTGCCAGCGTGCTGTGTGGAGGTGGTGGCGGAGCGGATCACGCCGGAGAATGCGGCTGCACTGCTCTTTGGTGGTGGTGCTGTTGGCGGCGTGAGCAGCCACGGCGGCGGCGAGGGCGGCGGCGCCGGCGCTGATGGTTCTGACGGCGCTGGCAGTAGAGCAGCCTCCTATGGCGTCGACATGGTCGTTGCGTGCTTGCCTTCGGCTCCAGGGGAGCCGAGCCACACGCTCGCGGCGTGCCTCGCGGCGTGCCTCGCGGCCCGCGTGCGCTGCGTCCCCGTCGTCTACGCGAGCGACGAGCCCCCGGCTGAGGTGGTTCGCCAGCGCTTCAGCAGCTTGCACGACGTCTGCGGCTCCATCGCCGCCCGTAGGCTTGTGTCTCAGACACGCCGGCTCGTGCCGCATGCGCCGCCGATGGCCGCGGCCTCGCTGCTGGCGGTGCATGCGGGGGAGACCTCGAGCATCAGGACACATCGTCCAGGGGCGCCCACGGCCGCTGAGCTCGCCGCATGGACCGGCGGAAGCGCAGGCGTAGCCATAACGGATGGGGCACGGGCTGCGAGCAGCAAGCGCCACGGGAGCAGCTCTCTGACGGATGCTGAGGGCACTGGTCCAAAGGCCGAGGGTGGCGGCAGCGACAACGCCCGCGACAGCGCTCGCCTCGACCCATCGAGCCTCTCGATGCGCGGGGCGCTCCGGGCAGGCATGGGACACGCTGCGGCCTCAGCGTGCCTTTGCGAGCTTGCTGGCTGTGCGCTCACACCGAGCGTCGGCCTGTTCACGAAGACGAACCGTGAAGACGCACATAAGGCGCTTCTCCGGCGCGAGCGCGAGGTGTTTGGGGCCACGACGCCGCCAGATGTATGGCCCGAGGACCTCGAGTATCTCGTGACCGAGGTGTGGGGCGGCGTGTGTGTGGCAAGCGGCGGCTGCATCGGCGGCGGCGGTGCAGCGCTCGTGTTCACACGCTGGGACCGCACTCGTCCGGCCGCCGTCGACAACCTCGTGCTGCTCACCAAGCAAGAGGCTGAGGAGCACGATCGGGCCTCAGACCCGATGGCCCGATGGGAGCCAGAGCTCGCTGCCGCGGTTGGCCGCGCGCTCAAGCAGGCGGGGAGTGAGCGCAGCGCGTGGGCCACGGCGCCTTGTTGATCTATGATCATACTTCACAGCGCGCCTCTTGAGAGCGGGCGCGAGGCTATACGAGGTGGGAGGTGGCGGGCTGTGCGAGAGGGGGGCAGCGCGTGGCGCGTCCCGTGCTGGGCATGGGCCTAACATGGGCCCCGCGTCCCGACAGTGGCACACAACGTCAGGCGACCGGACCGGACCGCGGTCGGCCCTCCCGGGCTCGGATCGACATCACGGAAGCGTAAACCGCGAACATCCGACGCCGCAAAGTGGTTTATAATAAATTCTTGCTTTTCCGAGCTTGTGTGATCGCGGCACACCTCGCGACTTTCGCTTTTTTGGTCTACACGGAGATCTCGGCCAGATCTAACATTGATCATTGTCGAGGCTCGCGCTCCTCCCCGTGGCCTGTGCAACACCGACACATCGACTCGCATCTCATGCAGCTTCAAACGTGCTGACGTTGTGTCAGCTCGCCACGCGCAGCCCCATGGCAAACTGCTGCTCGATGGCATCCATGACCCTATCCGCGTCCGCGTCCTCAGCCACAGCCAGCTCGGCCAGCCGCCGTTTGCAGGTCTGAAGTGCCTCTTTCTTGCGTTCCGCGACGAGCTTTGCAAAGGCGGTCCGCTGTGGTGGCCCGAGAGCGAGCCCCTCGTGTGCCTTCATCTGTGCAGTCACGTGCCGGCGTAGCCGCAAGTCGAACTGATGCACTGCGCTCTCGGCCGTCACGGCCGCACTCGCCGACGCGAGAACCGCCCGTGCCGCGGCCTCGATGCCCGTGGTCGGCTCTGCCTCCACAGGCGATGCCACGGCCGACGCGAGCGCCTCCCAAAAATCGATCTCCCACACGGAGATCGATATCTCCGAGCGAGCTGGCGCGACAGCGCTGGCGTCGAGCGTGTCGAGCGCTGGCGCAAGCGGCGCAGGCGGCGCAGGCGGCAGCGAAGGCAGCGCAGGTAGTGGCGCAGGTGGCGGGAGCACATCCAACGGTTGCGCTGTGGAGGGTGCTGCAGCCAACATCTGCGAGGAGGCACCGCCATCCTCTCTTTCAGTCACAGTGCCTCTGATGGTCGAGAGCACGTCAGCAGCGGGCTCCGAGACCTGCCAGTGCTCCAGACGGATAGCCGTCCCCTCCCACGGGAACCGATCCGGGTCCGGCCACTGCAAAGCCTCTGCCATCACCTCGATCGTCGCACGTCCAACGTGATGCGGAGGCGATCGACGAGCGTCGCGCGCAACAGCCTCGTCAACGGGAAGGGGCAGGCAGATGGTGCAGAAAGCAAGCTGCGCTTCGCGCGCCACCTTGTAGTACGCTCGCCGCATCGAGCGGTAGTGCATGTTGTCGTCGAGAAGGACGATGTCAATGCAACTGGCGGCCTCCGCATTGCCAGCCATGCTGCTGCGGGCTATAGCCTCCAATGCCTTGGTGCCAGAGCGAAAAAGGAAGAGAGCGTGCACGGCGTGCAGCGCGAGCTCGCGTGCCCGGTGCCACAGCTCCGGATCAAAATCGCTCGCACCCGCCTCCTTCTGCAGGGCAGCGAGGGCGTCATCAAAGCACAGGTGCCAAAGACGGAGCCCCTGCACTCGCAGCGCCGCACGGAGCCGTTCAGCACCGACGGCAAGCACATGCCGGGCAAGCGTGCTCTTGCCGGCGCCCGGGAGACCGCACAGGCAGACGACCGCGCCCGCGGCCCTTGCCCCCGACGACATTTTGACACGGCATTCACATTCACACAAAGGCGAGGTGTGTCGAGTACGGCCACCACGTCCTCTTCACGAATCCGAGAATCACTAAAATTAATCACGAAAGTTGGTCCCGACCTTCTAATGCCGTGAAGAGTGGGATCGTGGCGACCTTTTGTGTGGGGAAGCCTCGTGCCCGTGATCAAAATGTCCGACGGCCAGGAGCGTGTGTGCTTGCGGGCGCGCGAGGGCGAGGCTGTCGAGTGGACGCGCCGGGTGGCCCAGCGAGCTGGCACGCTCAAAGACATGATGGACGACGC
>JWZX01002499.1:0-32928 GCA_001275005.1 Chrysochromulina tobinii | reverse complement strand
CCTTGCTCGCCAGGCGCTCCGCTCGGCCTTCGGCTTTTGGTGTGACCGGTGCCGCACTGCCGCCCCCGAGACCGCGAGCGGCGTCATCTCCGCCCTTGGAGCGGCGTCCACTCCGGGTCAACTCCATATCGAAATCTCGATAAATGGGTACCCAAATAGTTTACTCAGACCGAAACAGCGAGCGTCGCTCCGCGTGTGAGCAGTGAGACTGTGGGCCTGTCGTGGCCTGTGCGCGTGCCCACCTTCACCGTTTCCCGCACTTTCAGTGTCAGACTCTCCATTGTGCGGGGTTTAGCTTCGCTGTGCAGTATTGTGATCGTCATCTCTTTCGTTAGGCAACCATGGGGTTCGTCACATAGCGTAGAGCTACAAGTAGTATATCTCCGATATAACCGATATAAATAGTGATAAGCACGTCACACGTCGTGACCGTCGTGTGCGCGACGACCTGGCTGTTCCGTTAATAACAAACGAAACGAGTCAAGCACGATCGTGCCGTGCTGCAACAGTGCAGCAACATCCTGTACAATAACATGATCTGCCACAGTCGCCTTGGTGTCTGTCTCGGCGCCGCTTCTATCTCCGAGCCCCAGATAGGGGGGTAGGTGACCATCACACCGAAGGGGCGAGCGGGGGTAGGTGACCATCATACCGAAGGGGCGAGCGGGGGTAGGTGACCATCATACCGAAGGGGCGAGCGGGGGTGGTGACCATCATACCGAAGGGGCGAGCGGGGGTAGGTGACCATCACACCGAAGGGGCGAGCAGGGGTGGTGACCATCATACCGAAGGGGCGAGCGGGGGTAGGTGACCATCACACCGAAGGGGCGAGCGGGGGTGGTGACCATCACACCGAAGGGGCGAGCGGGGGTGGTGACCATCACACCGAAGGGGCGAGCGGGGGTAGGTGACCATCACACCGAAGGGGCGAGCGGGGGTGGTGACCATCACGCCGAAGGGGCGAGCGGGGGTGACGCGGCTCCCGCACCGCGCTCACCAGAAACCGCCCGGAACGGCAACGTCGACGCGACACGGGCTTTCCTACCGTGTGCCGCGTACGTCCGCGCTCCCCCTGCCCTGCCTGCCCGATGCGAGCGCTCAGTCCATCTGCTGCGAGCGCTCAGTTCAGGAAGAATACCAAGTCCATCTCCTGCCCGTTGCTCAAGCTTTCCAAGAAGTGGCCGAGGCCGCGCGCCGCACTCAACTGTTTGCACCTGCTCGAGTCGGCACAATAAGGCATGTTGAGCCGGGCCGAGACGTCGACCGTGTAGTTGAGCTGGCCAAACCCGCCGATGAAATCTCGCACGTTGCAGGCCGTCAGGCGGCTCACGAAGACTTCCATGATGATGAGCTTAGGGCGGTGCATGGGCGCCATCAGGCGTGCGGCACCCATCAGCACCCGAGCTTCCAACCCTTCGACGTCGAGCTTGAGGGCGAGGACCGGGGCAGACTTTGCTATCTTACTGCCAGCTTTCGCCCCGAGCATGCCGTTGACGGCGTTTCGGCGTGCCGAAGCAATGATCGAATCGAGCGAGAGCATCGGTACGTGCGAGCTATGCTGCTGCTGCTGCAGACGACGGAAGCCCTCAATGTGCGACGAGCCTGGATTTCCCTGCTCGTGCTGCTCGATGGTCACCATCTTCCCGCACTCACTCCCGAGGGCCGCGTGCACAACGGTTGCCGCGCTCTCCAGCCCGTTCAGTTTGAGCGAAGTCGTGAGCATCTCTGTGTGGTCCGGCCTCGCATCCACCGCGATGACGTGGTGGCCGAATGCGAGCGCGATGCCGGTGAAGAGGCCCACCTGCGAGCCGGCATCGACGACAATCCCCGGCGGATAGCTCTGAAGCAGATGCTTCCAGTGGCCGACAGGAGTCGACTCCATGTCAGGTACTTGGCCTCGCAAGATTGCGGCTGAGATGTGGCGGTCCTCGTGCTCTTCCCAGCAGCACCACCGAAGCCCGGAGACTTTACCCTCCGCGTGTGGGCAGCTGCCTCTAAAAGGAGGCGCTAAGATCTGGACGTTGCACGCCGACGGCGACGATGACGGCGTCAACGATGAAGGTGGGTGGCACACGTTTGCGAACACGTATGGCACGTCCCGTTGCGCGGTGACGATGGCAGTGCCAGCGACGGCAGTGCCAGCGCACCGAAAAGGTCATTCACAGCCAATGTTTATAATTCGACACCCAAGTCACCGGACCGGCGTACATACGTGTCCGGTTACAACTAGCTCGCACAGGCGCGAGGCGGGCCCTTTCGCCTTTGACCCTCTCCTCTCTCGACCGGAACTGAATGAAGTTGACGCTTGACGTTTTGGAAACACAACGTACATGCTGCAAACGGGCCGGGTTGGTGCTTCGCTCCGCACGCCCGTCTACGCCTCCTGGGAAAGCTGTCGGCCCTCGCGGCGAGGGGCTCTGGCGACTAGCCCCGTGTGCGCGATCGCCTACGAGCGCCGTCGTGAGCGCCTCTTAGAGGCTCTACGCGGGCTTGATGCCAGGCACGATGCGTCCCCAGATGGCATGCCCTCGAAGCATGTGCTGGGCGGCGCCCGCGACGTGGAGCGGCACCAGGTACCAGATGAAGCTGCCGAGCCACTTGTGCCACTTGAAAAGCTGACCCGCGAAGGCGCCGTCCTCCTTGGTCCGCTTATCCTTGGGGATGCCTGGTATGGTGTAGAGGCCGTAGAATGGGATGCCATTACCGCCGTAGTAGCCCATCGCCATGCCCGTTGCCGGCATCGCAAGCATGAACCCGTAGAGGCTCACATGGCTCAGGTTCGCTGCGAAATGCTCCATGAAGGAGCCGGGCAGCGCCTTGGGTGCTGCAGTGGCCAGTCGAAGCAGCACCCGCGGCGTGACCAGCGCCGCCAGGACGACGGCGGTTGATTTGTGGATCATCATGAGCTTGCCCTTGGTCTGGTTTTTGGTCCCGAGGAACGTATCGCCGGTCGTCTGCTGCGACGCCAGCACGGTGCCCAGGCATGTCAAGAAGCCTGCACCGTAGATCCAGTGCATCCACTTGAGCGGGGTGGCGTACGCAAGCTCGATGCGCTCAGCGGACTCGCTCATGGCACGCAGTGGGTTGAACGGGCGGCGCACGATGGCACCGGATGCAGGGCTGCGCAGAGCGCGCGTGGCGAAGAACATGCGGGCGCCCGATTGCGAATTCCGCGGAGGGGGATGATGTGTGGTAAACTTGGTCGGTTAGGTTGGAACACTCGTGATGCGTCAGCGCTTTATGCCGTCAGCGCTCATACGAACGGGATCCGAAGGAAAGCCTCGAACTGTCCTGGAAGGATCCAATGCGTCGTACCCTCTTGGCCGCCGCGCGTCGGACGTCCTCGTCATGCCCCGCCTCAACGCTAATGAATGGCCGTCTGGTTGCTTTACGTGCCCTGAGCACTGCCTCCGCCGAAGCCGCGCCGGCCGCGCCCGAGGCGTCAGAGCAGGCCAAGTCTGGCAAGCTCATCGCGGAGCTTGAGCGGCTGCAGAACCTGCCGTGGTGGCAGTCGAGCCTGTTGCGCCTTGGCGGCACATTTGGCGATGAACAGTGGCAGGCGGCGGCAGGCGGCGACATGTACATGCGCGTGCTCGAGCAGTCGGGTCTGCCCATCTTCACCGCAGAGGATGGCGCGCGCCTGCCAGAGCGCTTCTACACGCGCCTTCAACTAAAAGGGTTGCACGCGTGGGTGGCGCACGTGCGGCTGCGTATGGAGCCCAAGGAGAAGCACAGCGTGCTCTTCCGCGAGCTCATGGAGCACGTCTGGGATCAGGCGTCACTCGACCTTTCGCACGGCGTCGTGACCAACGGTGAGCGGATGGGCTACATAGAAATCTCGAAGCACCTCAAGGCGTCGCAGTTCGCGTGGCACGGCTTCTGCAAGAACCTGGACGCGGTGCTCGCCTCGGACGCACCGCGTGACGAGATGGCCATCCTGCTCATCAAGAACATGTATGTCGACAAGGAGGGAGATCCGCTCGTGGACGAGACAGGGACCCCGCTCCCTGGCGTCGAGAGGGGCGCCCGATGGCTGACCGAATACCTTCTCGCGCAGCGCGATCACCTCGCGGCGCTGCCCTCAGAGGACGTGCTCAAGGGGCGCGTCTCGTGGGCCGAGCCCGTGAGAGCGACCTCTGTCTAGCGAGGAGGATGCACAGAGAAGCTTTCACGATGCCTCCGAACGCAGTGTCACAGTCGGTAGAGGTGACAGGAGTTTTGTGCGAGACATCTCGGGCGCGGGTCCGAATAGGCGCGGACGTCGTCCTGCATGCACGAGCGTGAGTTCGCTCACGTCACAGCCGGTGATGTAGTGCGAAATGACGTGCTTTCATGCGTGCTTTTTGCTTTCAAAACACCGCGTCCGCGGGCAACCCGAACCTCCTGCCGCTCTCGCACATCTATGCGATCATGATCGATGATGCCCGGCCCACGCCGGCCACCTCCACCCTGACCCTCCCACATCGATGATCTTGTCGATGATGCCCCGTCTCCGGCTATCTCCGCTCACTCAACGTTGACGCGTCATAGCGTGACCCTCTCTCGCGTGTGTCTCTTCTTCACGTGCATTCACATGATACGCAGACCGCACCGTCCGTGCTCCGGTAAGTTCACACATTCCTTGGCGAGCTCTTCACAGCAACCGCGAACTCAGAGCGGAGCGAAGTGATGACGAGTGAGTGACCGACTTTTGAGGGGAGGAATTGAAGATGGACGCATCCGAGCTTGCGCAGCTGGCGAAAGAGCGCGAGGCGCGCCGCGGCAAGCCTAGCTCGTGCGCCCCACCTGGGGCCACCAGTGTGCCGTTGCCCATCCCGGAAACCTGGCGCGCAAAGCCAAAGCCTTCACCCACATCCGATGGCCTGCACACGCTCATCGGCGCCCACCGCAGCATCAAGCTTGCCCGCTCCTTCGGATTCGCGAGCGCGGCGGTTGGCATGCTGCTGCTGCTTTTCGGGGCTGGTCGCATGACCGTGCTTCTCTTCGTGCTGGGCGGCATCGGACTTGCGAGGGGTGGCGCCGCGTTGATGCATGGCCTTCTGCCGGGCATGCTGATCGAGTCGCCACGGCCGCCGACGCCCGACGAGATGGCACGCGCCTCGGCCGTCGGCCTCTTCTCGCTCGAGGGCGTCAAGACGTTCGGCGTCTCGCTCGGGGCCGAGTACATCCTTGCCTTGGACTCGCTTGCGTGGTGCTGCACCTACGGAAAGAAGAACTGCCTGACCGACGCGATGTACTCTGGCGAGCTCTCGCTTGGAAAGATCACCTCGCTTGTGTGGGGCAAGCTTCGCGAAGGTGTCATTCGCTGCTGAATGCTGGGTCCCGCAGCGAGCCGAGAAGGACCAGCGGTGCACCGACGGGGACGCCTCTTGCGGTCCGCTAGTTGCGCCCACCAGGGACGTACGACCTCTAAGGTCCTGTCGCCGACACTGACGAGAGTTAAGGCAGGTACGTGTTGTTAAAGTTTTTTTGAACGGTCACTTAGCTCTGAATCACGGTCCCGAGACTCCCGAACCCTCACCTACTTTCTGTCGCTTGGCTAAAGTGTCCAACTGTCGCTTGTCGCACAGCCTCTGTGCCTCTCTATCCAAGAGCACATGCGTAACCTCATTCTTTCGAGCTGCGAGCACCACATCCTCGGGTTTGATGACCGTGCGCTTGGCGTGTTTCGCAAAACGCTCCAAGTCTGGTGCAAGGGCAGTCGTCGCCCACATCCATGTCGTCTCAGTCAGCTGCTGAGCAAAAGCCTTGCTCAAAGGCAATGACGAACGAGCCCCCATCTCAGCCTCGCCTTCACCTTCGAGAACGTCTGCAACCGCGACCGCAAATTGGTTGCGCAACGTGCGCATGCGAAGATCGACTGGCGCGGCAAAATCGTCGTCGGCGCTCATGGCTTCGCGGTGCTTTCGTCGTGCTTTCCTTTTTTGCACAAGGAAAGAAGATGCGTCATCGTGGCAGCCTGTGTGTTGGGGGAGAACGCGTCTCGATTTCTCGAGTCTTGTGGAGACCAAATGTAGCGGCCGCTGGGAGTCGAGGGGGTCGACCTTCGTCCAGCGCTAGAGGGCTGTGGGGAAACAAAATGGTATGCGCGCGCCGCGTCTAGCCACCACTGTAAAGCAGCCTTCGGCTTTGCTTTTGTGGTCTGGCGCACGACAAGCGCGCAGATCCATGATACGGCGCGGCTCGAGGACCTTCTCAGGCGGCCGATGCCGCGGCTCAACGTGCCCGCGGCGACTGAGCCGCTGCCGATGTTCTCAGGGCTCCGCTCGGCCTTCCCGCCGCTCGTGACTCGGCTCGACCAGGTTGTTCCGGTGGGGACGATCAAGCTCATCGGGCGGTGGCTGCGGCGGTTCAGGCGGATGGCCGCGGCGGCGCGGCGGGGGAACGCGTCCTTGGCGCGGCGCCTGCGCCCGGAGGATCTCTGGCTTCCTGAGGACCAGCATACAGTCCCGGCGGCCCGGGGTTGGGTGTGGGACTTGCGCCCTCTTGCCCATGGCTTGCCCGCGCAGGTGATCGCGGTGGGGGAGACGGCCATTCGAGACGACCTGAACAGGCACGCGATCTCGATCTTTGGCATCGACTACCCTGACAGGGGAATCATCGACGAGTGTCTCCGGGGTTTCTGTGACGACTCGACTGTTGAGAACGGGTCGCTGTTGTGCGCCCCTCACTCTGGCGCGCTGGCTTTCTTCGAACAGGCTGAGGCCAAGATCGCTAAGAGCGTGCTCAAGGGTTGGGCGGAGGATCACGAGCGGCTGCCTATGTGGCCGATTCGATGCTCCCCGTACTCGGTGGTCGATGAGTCGGCTAGGGCGGGGGCGCCCAAGTTCCGGCTCACGAACGACCTGTCGTGGCCTAAGCCAGGCGTGCCGCTCGAGCCTCACGGCTTGGCCACTCCCTCGCTCAACGATGCGATGGATCGCTCGGCCTGGCCGCCGGCGGTGTTGTTGCGGCTTGCTCAGGTTGCCTCAGGTATGATGGTGCTGAAGGCGTCGGGCGCGCCGGTTACGGCGTGGAAGGTCGATGCGGAGGCCTTCTATCGCAAGGTCGGGCGGCGGCCCGATCAGGTGTGGCGGCAGTCGATGGTGACTCCCTCGGGTAACTGGCAGATCGACTGGCGTTGCCAGTTCGGTGACGCCTCTGTTGCCGTGAAGGCGCTGCGGCACTCTGACCACATGGCCTCCGTGGTGAAGCAGCGTTTGCGCCAGTTCGACGCTACCTACCCCTCTCGTGACCCGAGGGTGGTTGCTTGGCAGCGCGAGCGCGTGCGCATGGCCCTCGAGTTCGGCGTCCTGCTGCCTGAGCTCGAGCCGTTCAATGATGAGCGGTGGGCGGTTTTGCACCTGTACGGTCAGTTCGTCGACGACGGCGGGGGGGCTTCTATCGACGACCCTCTGTTCGACGAGCTCGGTCGCCCTCTGCTTGGCCCTGACGGTCAGCACTTGACGCGGGCGAAGGTCCACCTCGAGCTCGTGGAGGACGTATTCGAGGCGTTTGGCCACCTCTCCTCGCCGGAGAAGAGGGAGTTTGGCGAGCGGATCGACCTGCTGGGGGTCGCGCTCGACCTGTCGTCAGGACTCATGAAGCTGGCGGCGGGCAAGCGCGAGCGCTATGCGGCGCTGTGCCGGGCGGTGTCGATCAGCCAGGCAGGGGTCCCTCTGTCTGAGTTTCGGGAGCTCTTGGGCAAGCTCACGTTCGCCTCGATCATCTACCCTAAGGGGCGCCAGTGGGTGGCCCCGTGTTGGCGCAGCTTCAAGATCGCCCTCAAGCGCTCGCCGGTGCAGAAGGTCTTCATCACGCGTCACGTGCGGGAGGCACTGCAGCGTTGGGCGACGGAGCTCGAGGACCCGGATCATCCGGGCGTTCCGATGGCGTGTCGGGAATGGGTTCCGCTCTACGGCTCGCCGGGCGTCGGCGTCATCTATGCCGATGCCTCGGGCGAGGAGGGCTGGGCGGCCTGGACGTTCGAGGCGGGCGTCGTGTACATGGTGAGCGGCGTCTGGGGCCCGCTCGATGGCGAGCTGATCATCGCGGATAAGGAGCTGGTCGCGTCGACCATCGGCCTCTTCGTCCTCGGCGAGGCCCTCCACCTCCACTACGTGTGGGAGTTCACGGATAACACGGTGGCGCTGTCGGCCATCCGTACGTTGACGCCGAGCACGCCCCTCTCACAGCGGCTGTGCGCTGCTCGGGTCACGTGGTGCTCGGATCGCTCGGTCTTCGTCATGGGCGAGCGCATCACGTCAGCCAACAACGAGTGGGCTGACATTGGTTCTCGCCCCGTCACTCGGGGCGGGCCGGCTGCCGTGGCCACCATGGCGGCCCAGTTAGGGTTTGAGTTCGTCGATCTCCATGTCGTCGACTGGCGGGAGATCCTCTGAGCCCCGCCCAGGGGTGCTCGTTGCACCCGTGGCTTCTGACGCCCGCCCCTTCGCGGTGGGCGACAGGCAGGAGCTTCGCATCCGTCGGGCCTCGGCTCGGCGGGAGCACGACCTCGCTATGGTGCGTGACCAGTCGCTCGAGGACAGCGCTGTGGCGTACCTGGCGGTCGGGGTGCAGACATCCGAGGGGAGGTGCAAGCAGGGGTGGATCTGGTGGCAGGACTTCATGCGCGCGCTCGGGGAGTCCCCCGAGCAGCATGGCGAGCTGGCGGATGGGCCACAGGTGCGACTGCGCATCGAGGGCTATTACCTCCGCTTCGTCGTTTGGCTAGTGCACGTTCGCCGTGTTCAGGTCGAGACGGCTCGTAAGTACTTTGGGGAGGCGCTCAGTGCGCACACCTCGTTCTACGGCCCTCCAGTGCCCGGGTACAATATGCCGCGTGTGCGCAAGATGCTTAGGGGCATGGAGAAGGTGATAGACGCGCCGCCTCGGCGCAAGAGGCGGGCGGTGCGCACGCAGGACCTCAAGGACTCGCTCGACAGGCTTCCGACCGACTCGGTGTCGGCTGTCAACGCTCGGGCGTGCGCCTCGGTGGGGTTCTGCGGCCTGCTAAGGGCCGCGGAGATGTCTCTGCAGCGTGGGCAGGCGTGGTCCAAGGCTCGCTCTCTCAGTCGAGCCGATGTTAGCTTCCTCTCTCGCCCGGTGGGGGGGCAGGAGGCAGAGTGGGTCTCGTTCGACGAGGTCGAACGTCGAGGGATTGCTCCGGTGGCCGCGCAGGTGATGATGCGGCCGTGTAAGAAGCTGCGCTATCGAGGGGGCAAGACGGTGCCGGTCTTCCTGTTTGACGGCACAATCCTCACACCGGTGCAGGACTTGTTACTTCTGTTTCGGATCGATCGCGTGCCCCCCGAGCGTTACGATGCCACGCCCCTCTTCAGGCGGGCTTCGGGGGCGTCCTTCACGACGGACTACGTGCGCGAGGTGGTTCGCTTCCTAATGCACTCGGTGGGTCTGGCCCCCGAGCTGTACGGGGGGCACAGTTTACGTATCGGGGGGGCGTCTGCCGCACTGGCGGCCAACGTCTCCGAGGCGGTCATCCGAGCGATGGGTCGGTGGGACTCGGATGTGTATGAGCTCTACCTGCGGTACTCACTGACGTGTGCCCGACAGATGGGCTCGGTGATCGCCTCGACGTCCTTCGAGGACTTCGAGGCGATGTTCGACCACGAGGAGTTTGTCCGTTCCTGATGACTTCACAGGATCTAGGACTTTCCCGGCGCTGCTCTCTTCGGCGTTGGGGGCTCTTCGTCTGCACTGGCTGAGCTTAGTCAGCTCGAAGCAAGGCCGACGGGCTTCCGAGGGCAGCTATGGCGTGTGTACCCGTCCGTGAACAGGGGCGCCGCGCCGTAGCAGTCCTAAGGGAGGCCAGTAGGCCACAACTTAATACTCTATTCACGCAGACTATTCGAAGGGCTGGATGGGAGTCGAGGGGGTCGACCTTCGTCCAGCGCTAGAGGGCTGTGGGGAAACAAAATGGTATGCGCGCGCCGCGTCTAGCCACCACTGTAAAGCAGCCTTCGGCTTTGCTTTTGTGGTCTGGCGCACGACAAGCGCGCAGATCCATGTCAAGCGCCCACCCTCCCGTCCCTTCAAGTATGTTGCATGCTAGGAGTGGTCAGTGTACAACTCACTGCGCATGTTCGCAGGCGGCGACCCGTTCACGGGCGGATTTGGACATTGCATGTCTCCATCTCGGTACATTCCGTGTGTGGGGGCGTGTGTACCCGTCCGTGAACAGGGGCGCCGCGCCGTAGCAGTCCTAAGGGAGGCCAGTAGGCCACAACTTAATACTCTATTCACGCAGACTATTCGAAGGGCTGGACGCTTCCGCACAAGCACAGCCGTTTCAGAGCAGTCGGTAAAAAGACACCGGGGGGAGCCGGGACACACACGGGACAGAGCAGCCGGTGGGTGTGGCCACGCCGTGTCTTGGCAAAATCTGACCTATTCATACAGTATTCATACTGAAGCACGCCGTTTTCCTTCACACATTTCTTACCTCGTGAACCCGCCCGCAAACCAGAGCGCGACGGAGCATGATAACCCGCGTCAGCCTGTGCGAGGCGGCAGCGAGTGGGCAGACGTCGGTGGTCGCGTTTCTCATCGACAATGCGGAGACTGACATCGACGCGCTCGGGTCGGACGGCGTCAGTCCGCTCTGCGCCGCAACAATTTGGGGACACGAGGAAGTCGTGCAGCTGCTGCTCGACGCCGGCTGTGACCCCAACGTACGCAACGACGACGGCACCAGCAGCACCGCGCTGCATGCGGCCGCTTTCCAGGAGCATGGCAAGATTCTTCACATGCTGCTCGCGGCGGGCGCGAACGGGACGCTTCAGGATAGTGCCGGCCGCACTGCGTGTGACTTTGCCTCCATCTCCGACGCGCTGTGGCCCTTATTTGCTGCACGAGGCTTCACGCGCACACCGAAAGCCGAGCTGATTGAGAAACGCGTGATCCGCAAAGTGGATGTTGATGATGAGGAGGAGGAGGATGACGCTCTCAAGAACGAGGGCGTTGCCTCCGGCAGTGATGCTGCCATAAGCTCATCTAAGCTACCTTTTTATTCTCGACCGGGCTCGGCATACGTACGAACCGGCCCCTCGTTAGGTGGGTCGTCGGCACGCAGCTCATCGACCAAGGGCAGCAGCTCTAGACTCCCCAACGTGCCCGAGCATGCAGCGGCTGGCGCTATCGATCCGCTCGAACTCCTGGATGACGACGACGAGCCTGACCAGAGAGCCACTGCTGCGGTGCCGCAGTTTTCGTTGTGGAGGGAGTAAGTCCACGCGTCATCAAGGATATCCATCTGCACTTTTGGGGGGGAGGCGCGTGTATAAACTTTCAAAAGCAAGCGCGTTTTGTTCGCGAGACACGCTTCTCGCGAATCGTCGGAGGCCGGCATGGTGGCACAACCGCCTGCAGAGATTTTGGCAATTCAACCTGATCTCGATTCGCTCGATCAGCCAGAACCAACAATCGAAGGCACTGGTCGCAGACGGATCGCGGCAGCAATGTCGCCTGCCTTGAATGGACGGACTTTTCTCGACCAGCTACCGATACTCGAAGCTCTCGAGTTGCCAGCCCGCCTGGATGCACTCGCCTCGTGTGACGCAGCTGCCATCGTGTATGACACCGAGTCCTTTCGACTTGTCTGTATTCTTCGAGGTCGCAATGCTGGTTTCATTGCCTGGCCGCTAGCCTGCCTATTCGCATACGGCTGCTTTGCGGCGATTATCTTTGAGTTCTTGCCCATTCTACGCGAGCTAGTAGTGCCGCTGGAGGATGTCTTTGGCCCGCTGCTCTCGACGATTTCGTTTCTGCTTATCTTTCGGCTTGGGCGTGCTGCTGTGCGTTACTGGGACGCGCGGGCAGCGGCTGGGCTGATGGTGGAAAGATGCCGCGTGCTGGCATCGGACAGTGCGGTCGTCTGCGTGTCACATCCCGAGCTGCGCTCTCGGTTTGCCCGGTGGCTCGCCATATTTCCGGTGACGGTGAAGAACTCTTTGCGCCCAGCCACTTCCGAATGCTCACGCCTCGCTGAGCTGGTGCCTCTCATTAGCGAATCCGAGGCAAAACGTCTTCTCGACCCGGAGCGCACCTGCGCGCCTATCTACGTGCTCAACCAGCTGCGGCTGGCCGCCATCGAGGTCGCGCAGCTGCCTGAACTCGACCCGATGTTTCGGGCAGCCGTCTACCAGGAGCTATGTAGCTCGATAAACGTCCTCACAGGCGCGTGGGGAGCCATGGATCGCATCAACGGCACACCTCTGCCGTTCGTGTATGTCGCACACTTGCGCACGTTCTTGCTGCTATATCTCATCCTCTTCTTCACGGAGACGGTCGCGCAGTTCGGCTGGATCGCGCTGCCACTGCTCCTCGCAGGCTCGTGGGCGTTACTCGGGATCGAGGCGGCCGCGCTCGAGTGTGAGCGCCCGTTTCAGCGCCGCCCCAATCATCTACTACTTGGACGCTTTGCGTGTGTCGTGGCGAGGCACGTTGGGCAGACTCTGAGGGACTGCGAGGCGCGAGCGCACGGTGGTGCTTAGGCCTTAGCGCTACCGGTACTTGAAGCGAACTAAGCTCGTCTTCGGGGTAAGCAAGCAAGCTAATTAGTCAAAACATCACAAGTATCTAAACAAGCGCAACCTTGCCTTCGGAGAGATGGTTTTCGGAGTATGGTTGTAGAAGTTCACACGATCACCGAGTACCGGTACCGTGAAGAAGGGACGTCGGTGTTGTGGTGAGCACCACAGCCCATTGTGCATTGTGCATTGGCGTCGGCCCCGCCGCTCTAGAGATGGTGCTCGTCCTGGTCATCGGCGATCTGCACATCCCGCATCGCAAGGCGGATCTGCCCAAGAAGTTCAAGGCGCTGCTGCAGCCGGGCAAGATCCAGCACATCCTCTGCACGGGCAATGTTGTCGACAAACTCACCTACGACTACCTGCGCTCGCTTGCCGCAGACGTGCACGTGTGCAGGGGGGACTTCGATGACAGCACCTTCCTTCCGAACGTGGCAGACGGCCTCCCCGACACCAAGGTGGTCAAAATCGGCCAGTTCCAGCTCGGCTTGTGCCACGGCCACCAGATCGTGCCATGGGGTGATTCGGAGGCGCTCGGCGCGTTGCAGCGGCAGCTCGATTGCGACATCCTCGTGACTGGCCACACGCACACATTCTCGGCGTATGAGGCTGAGGGCAAACTCTTCATCAACCCGGGCTCGGCAACCGGTGCCTTCTCGCCGTCATTCAAGCTCACCGAGGAGCCGACGCCTTCATTCGTCCTCATGGATGTGCAGCAGCAGCGCGTAGTGATCTACGTGTACGAGCTCGTGGGCGAGGAGGTCAAGGTGAAGAAGATTGAGCACACCAAGACGGCAGCGGCGGCCTGAGAGCGAGCAGTGGGGAGCGGCGGTCGTTGCCTGTGTTAAAGTGCGCGAGAGAGCGGGCGATTGCGGCCCTCGTCTAATTCCATCGCCTCGGTGTCGTGTCCGGGCTGGTGACTTCCCACGAGCGAGTCACGCCGGCGATCAAGCGTCGGGGAGGCGCGGGTCGTGTGAAAAATAATCAACGCATATCTAGCCATGGCAACTAGACTGAGTGACTGTTGTTGCAGATACATGCAGTGCGCCAGATGTGCTCGCACATGCGAACGAGAGGACCGCGATGGCCGAAGCGAAACCGAAAGCGCGAGCCGAGCTGTGCATCGACGTCTGCGCCCCCCGCGCCAACTGCCGCCTGTACCCTTTTGTCCTCTAGGCCTCGCTCGCAGGGCGGTGCTCCGCCGGCCGCCGTGTCGAGCGCCACTTCGGGCGCACAGCTTCCGCCAGGCGCCCAACGCGCCGGGCGCGAACTCACTGCGCATACGCGATGTGGAGTTCCGATGGGCCGCCGCCGCCGCTGCCACCACCTTCGTGGCCCACCTGGCCGAAGCCATGGGGTCGGGGCTCGGGTGCGTTTCGCATCTCGCTCAAGGTCTCCTCGAAATCGTCCATGGTGAGGATCGAGAGCTCGTCGCGGGTGGCCTTGCGCCCAAGCTCCATGAGGCGGAGCGCTTGGGAGCGTTTGGCGCGCTCGAGCAGGTTGCGCACGGCGCGCCCGTTGCCATTCTCACGGTCGTGCACCGAGGCCATGATCGTATAGATCGTGGTGAGCGCCTCTCTCGCGTCCGGCGAGAGCTTGAGAAGCTCCTCACCGAGGAAGGTCTCGGTGATCCGCATGAGCTCATCAGCTGAGTAGTCGGAGAAGACGATCTCCGACGGGAAGCGAGATTTGAGCCCTGGGTTGCGCGCGAGGAGCTTGCGCATGTCCGCCGGGTAGCCGGCGAGGATGACGATGAGGTCGTCACGGTAGTCCTCGGTCAACTTCATCAGTGTGTCGAGCGCCTCCTTGCCAAAGGTATCGCGGTCGTCAGAGACGAGCGTGTACGCCTCGTCGACGAAGAGGACGCCCCCGAGCGCCGACTCGACCATCTGCTTCGTCTTGATGGCCGTCTGCCCCGCGTACCCGGCCACGAGCTGCGCACGGTCCACCTCTAGCAGGTGTCCGACTCGTAGCATCCCGAGGGATTTGAAGGCTTGCGCGAGGATGCGCGCGACGGTGGTCTTGCCCGTGCCTGGGTTGCCTGAGAAGATCATATGGAGGGACGCGTCCGCGGGCACGGGCAGTCCCGCCTCCTTGCGCTGCGCGCGCATCTGCAGCTGCGCCATCAGCTGCTTCGCGTACGTCTTGACGCTGTCGAGCCCCACGATGTTTTCGAGGCGCTTGAGCACCTCGGGGACCGAGTCGAGCCCTTGCTGCTCCCCGTCGCCCGCAAAGTCTTCCTCGAGCAGCGTCGTGAGGGTGCCGCGCGAGACGGTGCCCAGGCTGAAAACGCGGTTCGTCTGGCGTGCGATGGCCGCCTCGACGATGTTGCGCACGAGCCGGCCGTTCCCCTTAGGGATCTCGGCCGCCCGGATGCACCGCTGGACGAGCGACAGGAGCCCGGCCTCGGAGAGGCTCTCGTCAACGGTGAAGCCCTTCTCGTTGGCCGTGGTGCGCAGGATGCTCGCCAGGTCCGCGTACGAGTAGTCGGCGAAGTTGAACACGTTGGGGAAGCGCGAGGAGAGGCCGGAATTGGTCGCGAGAAACGTGGTCATCTCCTTTTGGTAGCCCGCGAGGATGAGCACGAGGTCGTTCGCATGCTCTTCGCTCTCCTTCACGAGAGTGTTGACGCACTCCTGGCCCGCCGAGTCGGACGAGCCCTCATTGCGCAGCGCGTACGCCTCGTCGATGAAGAGCACGCCGCCGAGCGCCTTCTTGCAAGCTTCGGCCGTGAGCTGCGCCGTCTCTCCATGGTGCGGTCCGATGAGGTCTTTGCGGGTCACCTCGATCAGCTGGCCCTTCTTGAGGATACCGAGCGAGTGGAGCATGCGCGCGACGAGCCGCGCCACCTTCGTCTTACCCGTGCCAGGGTTGCCAAGGAAGAGCATGTGCATCGTGCGCTCGTCGTTGACGCCAAACGAGGAGCGTCGGCGGCGCACCTCGACAGCGTTGCGCAGGCCGCGGAGCATCTCCTTGACCTCCTCGAGGCCCGCGATGCCGTCGAGCTCCTTGTCGAGGTCAAAATTCGATGGCGCCGGCAGCGGCGTGTCATCTGACGTGCCGCGCTTCGCCGCCGCTGGCGCGGTGCCCGGGGCGGCCGCCGGGGTGGGAGTGTGCGCGCGCTGAAAGTCATCGTCCGAGGCGAGGGCGATGAACTCGGCGTCCTCGAGCGGAATGTACAGGCCGTGACCGGGCGTGCAGCGGAAGTGCCGCTCGCCGCGGTACTTGCCGTCGCAGTCGGTCGTCGTGCGCTTCACATCCAGGCGCAGGCCACACACTTCCTTGCCGCGCGCAAACTCGGCGACGCCCACATACATACAGATGCCCTCGCGCTTCGAGTGCCGGTCGCGCACGCCGGTCCCCCACGTGGACAGGCCTCTTGAAGCTCGGCAGCGTGGCCGACAGCGACTCCTGCACATAGCCGGGTGGCTTGTTCTCAGCACCTCGCTCCTGCTTCACGTCGAGCGGGCCCTGCCACGGCGGCTTCGCAGCTGCGGGCTTGCGCGGAGCGGCAGCCGACGGCGCCGGCGCCGGCGCCGCGCCACGGCCGGCGCCACGCCCAGCTGCGCCGCCTGCGGGAGCTGGAGCTGGAGCTGGTGCCGGCATGAAGTTGGGAAGGTTACCCGCCGCCGATTTGCGAACACAGGAATTGCTCTTCGAAGGCTCTCTCCGACGCTCACCGGCCGTTGGACGCAGCTCAGGAAGACGCGCGAAATGTACAATGTATGACGAAAAGTCAAACTTATTTCGCGGATCCCCGCGCTCACTCCATCACCGGCTCTCTGCTATTTCCTCCGCGGACCGCGGTACTTTAGTTACGCTGAGGACCCCCCCAATTCCTCTGGGGGCCCTTGTTGATGTACAAACCCGCGCCCTTCGGACAAATTGGGCACGGCGTCACTTCTCCCTGCATACAGTCTCTGTCTCTCCTTCCTTGTGGCTGCGCGGCCTCTCGGCATCCTCGGCGCACCGCATCGGCCTACAGCGCCTCGAGGAACGAGGGCTTCGCGGGCAGGTCGTCAGTGGAGCGCAGCACGCGGTCGATGATGCCGTACTCGAGGGCCTGGTCGGCGTTGAGGTACTTGGAGCGCGCCGAGTCGAGCTGCACCTTTTCGATCGTCTGACCCGTCTTTTCGGCGATGATCGAGTTGATCACCTGCCGAGCCATCAGCACCTCGCGCGCCTTGAGCGCAATGTCCGAAGCCTGGCCTCTCGCCTGGCCGATCGGCTGGCGCAGCATGATCGACGCGTTGGGCAGCGCGGCGCGCTTGCCCTTCGCGCCGTTAGCAAGCAGCATGGCCGCGGTGCCGAAGGCAGTGCCGACGCAGATGGTCTCGATCTCGGGCGCCACGTAGTTCATCGTGTCTGCGATCGCAAAGGCCTCCGTCTCGAACCCAGCGATCTGCCGGCCCAGCGATGAGCCCACAGAGTTGACGTAGAGGTAGACGGGCTTCTCGGGGCTCTCGTAATTGAGGTAGAGCAGCTGCGCGACCACGAGCTCGGTGACCGAGGCCACAAGCGGCAGGCCAAGGTACACGATGCGGTTGTTCAGCAGCAGCGAAGGCAGGTCGGGCGGCGGGCCGATGCGCACGCCGTCAACCGTCGTCGCACCGCTGGCGCGCATGTGGACGCGCGTTTTGGGAGCGCGCACAATCAGCGCATCGCTGAGGGTCGCGAGCGTCGCGAGCGCGAGCAAGGGCAGCGAGTGGAGGAATCGCGGCATGCTGCTGCTGCTGTGAAACACAAACGCGCTCGCTCACTCTCCCCCCCGCCCCCGTGTCTCGGCGGGGGCCAGTCTTGTAAGGAAACTCAGACTTTCTTCTAAAGATACTGACACCTGCACCATTAAAAGCCGCCGAGGCTCCAAGTGGTCACCTTTTTACATGGGACGCGCTGGTCCGCCGGCAATGGTGGGAGTTCTAGCACACCAAAGCCCTGATGTACAGTGTGACCGAGAGACGTGAGGTGTGCGAGTTGGCGCGCGCTCTGGCTCCCACTGCTCGTGCCCGTCATCGAGGCGGGCGCAGTGGAGGCCCGTGCGCTGAAAGCACCCATGCGTGCTTCACGGATCGCCTCGCGCTTCTCCGCCATGAATATCTCCTCTCGTTGAAGGAGAGTCTCATGACGACGCTTTGGCGGATGCTGCCTGGAGTACTCCATGGCCCATGCGGTCTCGCGCTCGATGCTTAGATCACGCAGCTTATCGGCACCATACTGATCGCCGCCATGCCCGGTAGACGGATCCCACCGCGGCTTGCTCATGAGGTTGGGGTGATTCGGGAACTCCACTCTCGAGATTCTGTGGGGATGCTGCAGGCGCCTCAGATCGAGGGTGCGCTCGTTGAGATGCAGTTTGCTGGTGTGCGGGTAGTATTGCGTCTTATCCACCGAATCGACCACCTCAGATCTTAGATTGACGTCAGCACGCTTCAGCGAATCGTAAGCTGACAGTTGCCGCATCATCGGACGGTCGGGGAACCGGCTGCCGCTGGCGGTGCTGTTGTTCCAGATGGCTTTTCGCTGTTCGAGGGGATCAGGAACTCGTAGCTCCCTGACCTCGGTCTTGGATGCCCGATTCTCGCGCATCCGACCGCTCGCCATGGTCGGCATCGCGCCGATGGCCGGTTGGCACGAGCGTCGCGCGACGGTTGATCCTTTCACAGAGACGGGAAAAAAGGTTCGGATTCTCGGGGAACAGTGACACACCACTCAGGATTGAAACCGGTCACGAGAGGCCCTCAACTATCTTGTTCACGGACGATTGCAGGATCACGACGAGCCTTGGTTCTGTATCCGGATACATTGTAACACATGGACGACGTTCTGATCATGCTCTCCGGACGCATCAGGCAAGGTATGCAAGCGTTCATGTTCCTGGACGTGCCCGAGCGCGTCGAGACCTTCGGTCTTCTATCGTTCAGCTGCTCTCTTGGCGGCAGCCTTGGCACCAACTTCCCGACTGCCGTCAACCTTGCCATCGCGCTCCTTGCGCTGGTCGCAGCACGCAGCCGCAGCGACGCGCAACTGCTTGGGCTGTGCGTCTTTGTGGGCTGCACGATCTTGACTGACTTGATGCAGCTGTTCCACTGCAGCGCGTGGGCCGGTGCGATGCTCATGTTCAATGCGGTGCTCAAGTTCGGTGCAGCGACGAACGCGTATCGAATGGTGGGAGCGGGCGGCTATGGCGACGATGATGCTGATTCGGGGCGTGGGCTGCCACCCGCTGCCCCCTACCAGGCGCCGCTGGGCGTTGATGATTACGCGTCGCTAGCAGCAGAGGCTGCGAGCAAGCACGTGGGCATCGGCGATGCGACGAATTACAGGGCGATTTGAAGTTTTGAACGCGCCCAAACGCATCGGAGCGCACTCTTAGATGTGAGCACGTCGTCTGGCGACCGTTGACACCCCTCTTCTTTCCTCGCCCTGCGCCTTGCGCAACCCGACATGGCTCAGGGCAGCACCCGGTATACATATGGGCGAAGGGGCAGAAGGGGCCGTGGGGGCAAAGTGACAAACCTCACACGCACAGTGCCTCGCAACGGTGAACGCGTGTCCGATGCACGGTATTAACAGACAATTCACACTTACTGTACTTCCACCAGAGGAACACAAGTCCTCTCGGACACATCGCCTCTGTCTTCCCGTCCTGACCTCCGAGCATGACCGCAGCTCTGAATTTCATCTACTGGCTCCTGTCGATCGACGCGGCGATACTCTGTGCAATAGGAGTGTGGCTGATCGCATCGGATCAATTACCGTGGCTATCAGTGTGGCTCGGCACACTGCATTGCATCGCAGCCATCGCGGTCGCAGCCGGCATTTGCCACGCGAATCCGCTGTATCCCCTGGCCTTTGGCTTTGCTCTGCTCGCCACCGCTTTGGGATTTGCAGCCTATCATCGAGACGAGGTCGAAAAGTGGTTTCTCCTGCTGGCCACCATTGGTGGCGGCGTGCTGCTCCTAGTGCACGTGCTTGCCCTCTCGCTGCGGATCCTCGCGTTCAGTGCCCTGCCAGCAGGCGGCATGGGTGGCAGCAGCCTCGGAGCTCCGCTGCTGCCCGGCAGCGCGATGATTAACGTAGCGCAGGACTCGCCACCGCAAAGCACAGCCTCCGTGCAAGGAGCACGTCTGGTGCCCGGCAACAACGACGGTGGCGAACACGTGTCGGAGCCGAAGGAGACCGTGGGCGAGGAGGCAGAGGCGCGGCGAGCGCGCCGAGGATACGGCACGCTGCAGCTCCTGCGGATTGCTCAGCCGCATCGGTCGTGGCTCTATTGGGGATGCGCGGTGCTGTTGGTGCGCCTGCCCCTGTCACTCTCGATCCCGCATTGGGTGGCGGAGACGATCGGGTGTGTGGCTCGCGATGACCTTGATGGCGCGTACCGCAATGTGGCGTACCTCTTGGTGTGCGGCACGGGCGACGCCATCCTCGACTTTTGGTGCGTCTATCTCTTCGGGGCCGCACAGCAGCGCATCATCCGCGGCCTGCGCCTCGACTTATACGCGGCGATCCTACGCCAAGACATCGCCTTCTTCGACGCGACCAAATCGGGAGAGATCACCTCTCGACTGACAGCGGACTGCGCCGAGATGGCCAACGACCTGACGTGGGTCTTCCGTTTCACCATCGAGGCCCTCGTGCGCATTGGCGGCATCCTCGCCTATATGTTCTACCGCTCCTGGCGTCTCGGTCTGCTTGCGCTCGCCATCGTTCCAGTCACCTCCCTGATCAACAGGTCCTATGCAACGTTCATGCACAGGAATCAGGAAAAGGTGCAGTCGGCTCTGGCGGAGGCCAACTCGGTGGCGACGGAAGCGATCGGTGCGATCCGCACTGTGGCCGCGTTCGCGACGGAACCGAGTGAGCACGAGCGCTACCGCCGACGCGTCGACGTCTACTTTCGTCTGATCATGCGCCAGTTTGTCGTGCAGGGGCTCTACTACGCGATGTGCAACACGTTCCTGATCAACACCGTCGTCCAGGGCGCCCTGCTGGCATACGGCTCGTACCTGCACAGGGAGCATCTGCTCGACGCGCACGTGCTCCTCGCCTTCATGCTCTACCAGGGTCAGCTGCAAGAGTACTTCCAAAACCTATTCAATTCGTTCACCTCGCTCCTCAAATCTTCGGGCGCTGCAGCCAAGGTGATCGACTACATAGAGCGGCGGCCTCGGTACGCGCACGGTGGGACGGTGGTCATTCCTGGGATGGAGTCTGCGTCCTCCGCGGCCGCCGCTAAGCGATACGAGTCGAGCACCCGCGAGGTGCAGACCAACAGGCTGTGGGATGCCTCCATCGATGGCCATGGGGGGGGAAGCGGTGGCTGCGCCGTCACCCTGCGTAACGTCTTCTTCGCCTATCCCACGCGTCCCGAGACCGAAGTCTTGTGCAATTTCAGTCTCGAGGTGCCCTGCGGCCAGCGCATCGCTCTCGTCGGCGCGAGTGGCAACGGCAAGTCAACTGTCTTCAGCCTCCTCGTGCACTTTTATGAGGCACGCAGTGGAACGGTGGCTTTGGATGGCGTCGATGTCAAGGAGATGCGGCACGAGTTGCTGCACCAGAGGGTCGCGCTCGTCTCGCAGGAGCCGGTCCTCATGTCGGGCACCGTCGAGGAGAACATCCTTTACGGCCTCGGCGCGTTCGCCCATGCCGCCGACGGCGACGACGCAGCGGCAGTCGAGGCGAGGCGTTCCACACTACGCGCGCGGATGATCGCGGCGGCCACGGCCGCGAATGCGCACAGCTTCATCATGCATGAGCTTGGCGACGGGTATCAGACGCCCGTTGGTGAAAGAGGCGTCCAGCTCTCCGGCGGCCAGAAGCAGCGCATCGCGATTGCGCGTTGCCTGATGCTCGATCCACAGCTCCTGCTGCTCGATGAGGCGACGTCCGCTCTGGACACCGAGAGTGAGGCCGCAGTGCAGCTGGCGCTTGAGACGGCTATGGTGGGGCGCACAACGCTGATCATCGCCCATCGACTGAGCACAGTGCGCCATGCCGATCAGATCGTCATGATGCACGCAGGCGCCGTCGTCGAGCAGGGTACGCATGTGGAGCTCATGGCCAAACAGCTACCTGCCGACGGCCGCCCAAGCTATCGGCATCTCGTCGGCGAGCAGGTCGAGTCGGGCTCGAGGTGAGCTCAGGCCCTTAGTTTGAAGCGCGACACTCGGGGCCGTTCGCGGGTGACTGCAACTTCCCTGTTTAGACTAAAAGCCTAAAAACTCCCCGCGTTGACCAAAAATATCGCTCATGAAGTCCACGGCCGGGCAACTCTGGATGAAGCATGTTAAAGGTCACAGCAACCAACATTGGAACGATTGGGCCGATCGGCTCGCAAATCAGGGCCGCCATGGCATCACACGTTACTCGGCGTGCCCGGTACAGCCACCCCCGCCCAAGGCGGCCGAACCGTGCGTACCACCGACACCGTCGTACGTACCGCCGATACCGCCGCCTCCGCCGCCGCCGCCGCCGCCGCCGCCGCCGCCGCCGCCCATTCCAATAATGCGATCACGACCGAACCGAGCGCACGAAATTACAGAGTCCGACCGTGTCTTGCGCGCCACCCACGCCTTCGGAACCCTCGCCATCCCGATCCCAGTTTCTCTCCAACATGCACTTTCCCCTCTGCGGATCCATGCGTATACGGAGGCTGTCCTTGCCCGTCTATCTCTTGACACTGGGTCCCGCGCACCGGAAGCGGGACGCCGAGTAAGCGCCGCACGTACACTCCTTCTCGACCCAATACACCAACATAACCTTGCGACCCGTCTCATCCAAGTGGGTCTTCAGCCCGTTACGCGACATCTTGACTGCCCGGTTAATGCTGCAGCTGTCGCAAAATACATCCGTGACGCGGGCCATGCCGCGGACGCCCCCCGCCAGGATGGCCACGGCACGCTTCGTGAGCGCGCATGCAAATTTATTCAAAGTCTTAATGGTAAGGCCACCGTGCGCATCGCATACTGGCATTCCCTTTTAGGGGCCGAACTCATTGCTTCGGGTTTTCTTGTCGCCTCTCGCGAATATGCATGTCCCAACATGACGGACCCGTTCCGACTTCCGCGGCTCTTGCGCAACCTCGCCTTCTCAAAGCATGGCTCGGATCTCGATGATTCAGCGGCATACCCACGCACCCTCCTGAATGTCTTTACAGCCGGTCGCGAACAAGCGCATCTCTTCATGCTACATCGCGAACAAATCCTAGCGGAAGTAGGCCTTTATTTCCTTGGCGCACAAACGCCAATCGCCGTACGCCGCTCCGCTGCGAAACAGCTCTTCAACGCACTAGACAATGACGGCTCCCTCCGTGCATGGGAACATACCCACAAATGTCAAAACACACGTCCGTGGGACGGCCCTATGCCACCCTTTGACGTGGGCACAGACGGCGCCATCTTTCGTCTCAGTGCGTACGAGAACAGCCGTAAGGACCTCACGCGTGAATTCGAACACCGAATGCCTGCCATGATAACCTTTGTCAACGATTGGCTTTGCATCCATAAACCTGAAAAAAGGCACCGGTGCGCCCTCACAGCAAAGTCTTACTTCCTTCAGGAGGCAGAAGGGCTCTCGCGTCAGGCGAAAATCGACTGGGCATATAGATGCAACGGCGGCACTGTGACCAATCTTCAACACGATGGCGTCATCATGAGGCTCGCTCCCCACATAACGCCTGCACTTGCATGTGCCGAGCTCACCGTCGCATGTACGGACACACTCGGGTATCGTCAGCCAGTGGAAGAGAAACCTCTTGACGACCAGACCGGAGACGGTTCCGATTCCGAGGACGATCAGGACGACGATGATCACGATGATAACAACAACGATGATAACGATGACGATGACAGCGCGTAACGTCCGTACTCACACACACCGCCTCTCTCTCACGGATGGCCCTCGGGAGTGCAGCAGGCACGAATTGCAAGTACAAGCGCAAAAATGCGCCAAAGAACATTTAAGAAGGGGGGGCACCATTGGGCACACCCTCTCCAGCAACGAACAGTGTGCCCCTGTCGCTGGTTCTTTTTCCTTGGGGGGCATGGGAGGCCGGTCACGTGAACTATCGGCCGGGGGCCGATAGATGTAGCGTGGCCGGGACGGGGGTGGGGGCCGGATCCTTGATAATCCTCGCCGGTGTGTTAGTCCACCGAGCGACGCGACCACTGCGTGGCAGTGTTTCGCGTGGTAGTGGCTGGTCGGTACCTTGTGTGTCGATTCAACTGACCCTTTCTCAAGGTTCAAAGACAGTCACGCTTCACGCTAGCGTGTGTCGTTTCAGATCTGACCAGTCTGGTGTTTCGAGAGTGTGGTGGCCTGGCCAGTGCCCGGTGTAGACACAAGTCCGACGTTAGTCCGACGACCAAGTCCGACACACATCGTGCAACACGCAAAAATAACATGGCAAAAATCTGATGACGGGGTGCGCTCGGGCTCATTGCTCGGGCTCGCGTAGGTGTGTCAGACTGTCGCGTGTCGGTTTCAACTGACCTTTTCGCAAGTTTCGTGTGGTAGTGGCCGAGTCGGTGCACCTTCGCGTTTTCACGTGTGTCTCTGTAGAGCTGACCCTTTCGTTTCGCAACATCGCAAGTTTACCTGACGTGCCAGGGCCCCTCGATTCACAGCCATTTCAAGTCGTCAGCAGAGGAGGATGGGAGTCGATGGAGGTGCTTGACTTGACTTGACTTTACTTGATTTGACTGAAAACCCGCACAAAGTCCGCATGACGGCGCACTCCCAGCCCCTTGCGGCGCAGCAGCTCGGCGTGCCATGGGTAGCTCTGTTTGGTGGCCAAGGCGCGCCGAGTGGCCAAATGGCTGAGCTGCGACGTGTCGCGGCAGTGCCACGCGTCCGAGCTTTCCTGCAGGAGATGTCGGACCAGCTCCACAGCGAGATTGAGCACAGGGTTGATCCCATAGTTGCGGCACGGCACTTGACCACTGGGCTACCGATCGCCTCGTGGGCCGACGGCAGCAGCACGCCGTCGTTCACGTACCTCAGCTCACTGCCCGTTACTCTTGTGCTCACCTTTGTCGTGCAGCTTGCCGCCTACCATTATTCCGCCGAATATACTGAGCTCCCTGCAGGCGCTGTTGGCCACAGCCAGGGGCAGGCCGCCGCGCTGGCGATCTCGCTCGCATCGGTCGCGGCCTCTGGCTCCAACGTGGCTTTCGCGTTCGCGCGCGTCTTGCTGCACCTGGGCGTCGCTATCGCGGAGGCGGTGCGTCTCCGGCACGGTGATGCCGAGGCCAGCACAGAGGGTTTGGCGGCGACCTCATTTGCTCTAGCGGTACTCAAGATACCGGTGGCAGAAGTGAGCCGCCTCGCGGCGTCCTTCTACGATGTGCAGCCACCGTGCCGCCGCAGCAAGAGCGGTAGCGGCGAGGACCACGTAGAGGTGGCGGGGATCAACGGCGCCGAGGCGTGCTTGGTGACGGCGTCGCCAGCGCGTCTGAGTGCCTTCGAGGTCTACTTGGACGCGTGGGCACATGGCCACGGCCACAAGATGACCACCAAACGGTTGCCTGTGGGTGCGCCCTTCCACAGCGCCAATTGGCTAAGTGGCGCGGCGGAAGAGTGCTTGCGGCGCAATGTGTGTGAGCCGCCGCTCTGGTCAACGCAGCTCACGATCCCTGTGTGGTCGTGCATCGATGGTACCCGCCTCTCGGCCGCCACCTTGCCTCCGCTCGAGCTCCAGTCCCACCTCATACGCTCACTCACGCTCGAGCCCGTCCACTGGCCGCACACGCTCAGCGCCATAGCTCGTGCGCTACCGGCGGCACGGCTCGTCGACTTCGGGCCGGGCGGAGGGGCGGGCGCACTGCGAGTTTCGGCGGTGGTGGCGCGCGAGCTCGAGGGTCTTGAGGGCCTCTCATGCGTGTACTTCACACAAACGGACGGTGTGCATGGCGGGCCGCTGCCGGGCAGTTGGCTCAGCTGGGTGCGAACGCCGGAGCCGACCGCGAAGCAAGCGAGGGAGGCGGCGAGGGAGGCGGCGAGGGAGGCGGCGAGGGAGGCGGCGAGGGAGGCTTTCCATGCACCCGCCGCGGCCATGAAGGGCCCAGTACGCCTCGCCATCCGCGCCGTGTCGGGCTCATCTGTGAGACTTGCTATGACGCTCGGCGCGCCCGGGGCGACTGCTGGCGGTGCTGCGGAGTCAGCCGGTGCGATGCAGGCGAGCGAAGTGGCAGGCGATGCGACCGCGATAGCGAGCGTGTCGTCGGCCGGTGGCGGCGCGGCGGCAGCTGCGGGCCAGGCGCCAGCGACGAGCAAGGCGGCGAGGGGCTTCGTCTACTTTAGCGACCGTCTCAAGGCGGCGAGTGGGCACGCGACACGTATCGTCTTCCATCCAGCGGTGCGTGCTGCGATGGAGCCGGAGCTGAGCAAGGTGCGCGAGGGGCGCGTCCTCGCCCGTGCCCTAAGCTATCCCGCCGCCATCGAGCGCTCGCTGAGGAGTGCCGCCTTCCACAGCCTTTGTGAGGAGCGGGTGCATACGTATGAGACTGCACGCTTCCCGCTCGCGCTTGCTTTTGGACGCCTCCTCGAGCCGGCTGGTTGGGATTCGTCACTACCTCTCGACGAGATTCACAAGCGATTCCACAGCGACCGCGGCGCCAAGGGCGCTCGGATGGAGAAGGCAGCGATGCTGCGCCCACTCACCGACGAAGCGAGCCGTGCCGAGCTGCTCAAGCTATACGAGGCGCTCGTGCTCGAGCTGATCGCACCGTGGGTAGCCTCCATCATCGGGTGCGATCGGATGCTCTTCCAAGCCATCCCGTGCGTGCGCGTGCACCGGCCGGGAGAGTTCTCCATCGGGCCACACATTGATGCGCAGTATCAGCTGCCCGATGGCTCTCTGAACGCTTACTTGCCCCTCACGTCGATCGACGACACCAACTCCCTCTATCTCGAGAGTGCTCCCGGCCGCGAGGACTTCCATCCCCTCCGCCTTGCCTACGGCCAGTTCTGCACCTTCTATGGCGCCTTCTGCACCCACTTCGCCGTCGAGAACCTGAGCGAGCGCACTCGCGTCTCGCTCGACTTTCGCGTCGTGCCGGGCGGCTGCTACGCCGCCCACATCGACGAGCAGCCCCCCGACTTCCGAGTGGGCGGCTACTACTCCGAGGCCGTGCGCGCCCAAGGCGCTGCGGGCGACTCTGGCCAGGCGGAAGGCGCCTTCTGCGTGAGCGCACGCGGCCGCCCTTACTGGAGGCACGGCTTCCCGCACACCGCAAACTAGTACTATAAGGGGGCTTGAGGGCGCCCGCCCCGCCCCCTCCAGGTATCAAATAGGTGCCGCTCAAGGCTTCCCATGCACACGCCGGTGTTGTGACATTAGAGATACCGTCGCACTCCAAGAGATTTAGTGCACGCAGTCATTGAGTTACCTGGAAACCTGCGCGTTCGTCATCTCGCAGTCCTCGTCTGGACCTTACGTCTATCGCGTGCTACCATGCGTGCTACTAAGAACCCGGCCTTGACCGGGCGTCCCTTGTGAGATTGGAGTTCCGTTCGGACGGGTGCTCGGGATCGTAACACGCGACTCACACTCCAACAACTTGTACATACCATACGTAATTGCGACGATTAACTTATATCGTCCTGTCGTAAATCTTCGGTTGCTCCGCCTGCTGCTGCTGCATGAGCAGGGAGCAGAGCAAGGAGAGCTCACGGCTACTCCTCAGCACGCCCGAGCTGTGCAGCAGCTTGCGCAGCTCGTCCTCCATCGCCTTGGGAGCGCTAGGCAACGGCGGCCGATTGCGCAGCACGACTGAGACGAGGTCGAGGTTGGCGAGAACGTTCTTGAGCGCGTCGACATCCTGGCCGACATCCACATGCTGCCGGCGCGAGACGGATTTGAACTGGCGCCAGCATGTGGCGAAGAGCGAGCCCGTGAGGAGGATTGACGAAGCGGTCACCTGAAGCGCACACACACACACGTCATCATGACACGTCATCATGGAGAGAAGAGTGCATAGACGCAGCAGAGAGAGTGCGCGGGCACTGTGTGAGTCGCTGCCGGTCACGATCGCAAAGATTCCGGGAAGATTCTCGACCCCGTTTACGACGTTCATGCCGAAGAAGCCGCCGATGGCGGAGCACGCGCCAAACGAGATGCCCGCCATATTGAGGACGAGTTCGAGCCGAGCGATACGGTTGCGCTCGTCGTCAAGGGTGAGCTCGAGCACCTCTTGAGTGTTCTCGATGGTCGACGTGAGCTGCTTGATTTGGTCGCAGAGCGAGTTGAAGCGCGCGTCGTACCTGATGAGGGATGCCATTAGAGGTCATCAAAGAGGTCATCTGAGGTCATTAGAGGCACTCAGGCGTCGTACACATCAAGAAGCGTCTCTATGAGCTCCTGCGAGTCCAAGACCGCAGCCGCCTTGGCCTCGGCAGCCATGACGTCCACCGCCTCACCCTCGGCACTGCCGCTCTCGCCCACGGCGAACCCCTCGTCGCTCGTCGGCTTCGGCACGAGCCGGTGGTGCGTGAGGCACATGTCCTTGACATGAGCGTCGGAGTCGAGCAGCTCGTGGAGCAGGGTGGAGATGCGCCGAGATCGCGCCTGGAGCGCCGAGAGCGAGATGCGCAGTGGCAGCAGCCGGCCGAGCCCCGCCTCGCGCCGTCCCTCCAAGTCGAACGAGGACCGGTTCGTCAGCTCGCCGAGCGTGCTCGAGACGAGCACGGAGAGCCGCTGCAGCGTCTCGTCGACGGTCGTGTACACCTGCTCGAGCATACACTCGAGAGCACGCGCCTCGAAGGGCTGCTGCTCGTCGGACACGCCGTCGAGCTTGTCGAGCACGAGCCTACGCTGGACCTCTTCGCCGAGCGCCTCACCGAGCACCGGCCGGTCAGCACCGATGAGCGCCAGCCGGTCGTGCGTCAAGATGCCGCGCAAATCGCCAAAGTCGAAGATCATGTAGCCATCGCGCGGCGCCAGCACGGGTGCCGACGAGCGTAGTAGCCGCACATCGCGCGCCGCCAGCTTGATTCCACCAAACATCCATCGGATCGAGGTGAGCGTGGACGAGTAGCGCGTCACCTGACCGGTGGCAGTGATCTCGACCATCGGCAGTGGCTGATTGGGCAGAGTGGGTAGTGTTGGTGTGTGGAGCACCGGCATCCCGCGTTCAAGGGACGACGAAGCGCCAGAAAATGTCACCGGCATCCCGCGTTCAAGGGACGACGAAGCGCTAGAAAATGCGGCCGCGAGGATCAGCACCCTCGAACGCATGAATCGGTGCGCAGCATTCGCGCCGCAGCAATCGCCGCTTTCGTCCCGCATGTCGATGTGTTTCGTCAGACGTCGCAGTGGCATTCGTGTCGAAAGGTGGATCTCATCAGCACGGTTGCGTTTGGTCCGGTCGAGAGCCACGCTCGCATTTTGCAGGCAGCGTCTCGCACTTTCTGTTTCGTCAACCGTTTTTTCCGAGGTTGTTGCTCAACCCGGACTTAGCTAGTGTGATCGTGAATTCACAGTTGCTAAGTCCGGGTTGAGCATATGTTTTTCGGTGCTCAACCCGGACTTGTTGGTGTGAATGAGACTCAAGTCCGGTTGAGCATATGGTTTTCGGTGCTCAACCCGGACTTGATGGTGTGAAGTCCGGGTTGAGCACATGTTTTTTCGAGGCTCAACCCGGACTTCGTATGTGTGAATCACACCCAAAACGAATATCATTTGCTCAACCCGGACTTAGCAAGTCCGGGTTGAGCTAAGTCCGGGTTGAGCATATGGTTTGCGTGCTCAACCCGGACTTGACAAGTCCGGGTTGAGCTTTTGTTTTTTGGCATCTTTGGAATCTCAGTCGTTGCGTGCGTCGCGTCGCGCCTTTATTGTTGTTGCGCTCCTCGTCTCCTCTCCGCCCGCCACCCGCGCCGCTGGTTCGGCCGTCCGCTTGCGTACTAAGCGTACGACCTTGTCGTGGTCGACGGTGGCCATGGCTGACGATGAAGAATCTTTCGGCTCCGATGATGATCTTCAGTCTTCATCTTCGGAAGAGGAAGAGGCACATGGTGAGGTTCTTCTACCGCGCAGCGGGTCGCTTCACCGCGCAAACGGAAGGTGTTCCAGTCTGAATGGTGCTGCTCCTGCTGCAGACGGGTGTGCTTCCTCTGCAGCGCCTCGAACAGATTCAGAGCAACCGGAAGTCAGCCCTCATGCACACCGGGGTGCTTTCCGTCCTCCTCGACGCCGTGGGTGTTCCAAAGATTCGCGCAGTCATTACAAGCGTGACATCAAGTGGGTACAGGAGGGTGCGCAGGAAGACCTCATCAACCAGGAGTTTGATGGCCATTCGCTTCATCATCCCGAAGTGCAGAGTGAGTGGTCCACCTTCATTCAAAGTGCTGCGAGCGTCTCCAAGGAGATGCAATCGGCCCCAGCAGTGGCTCCTGCCGCATCCGGGATTCCTCAGCGCACAAAACCGTCGTGGGATCGTGGCGTGGGCCATGTACCTACGATGTCAGAACGCCATGAGCTGAAATTCCTGGACGAATTTGGCACTGTTGAAGATGCTGCCGAGGCTATGCGTGTAACAGGGATGCGTCAGTGCACCTGCACTTTATTGTGGGGGGGGGAGAAGGTCAAGAACGGCAAGAATGGGGTGACCACGTCCGCTCTCTGGGTGTGCAAGTTGGACGTCATGCAATTCGCTACCTACTTGCATCGGAAGCAGCTCGGAGACAGTGATGACGTTCGTGATGACACGCCCTCGGGTCCACTGCCAGGCTTCAACGCTGAGGCAGCGTCCTCATCGGCTATGCTTGGGAGAGGACAATTCGTGCGGTTCTTAGAGTTCCTCCGTGATCACCCTACGGAAATCTGTGGCTTCTTTTGCATGGCGCAGCGCGCCACACGAGAGCAGGTGAGGCGGCATTCTTGGCGCTCCGACAAGGCTACTGCCGTGGGCGATATTTTGAATGAACTGCAGCTGCAACGCATCCAAGGACATGGGAAACACAAGCGTAACCTACAACGGGAGGTGCAAGGCAAAGCCCTCGGTAGCCAAGCAGCTTCTCACCTGAATGACGGCGAGTACGTAACGGTCATCACCATGTACGCCCCCCATCGCTGCGTTCCAACTGGCTGTGAAGGAGAAGATGACGAAGAGTCACTCGGTACCTACTCACTCACATCGGCGGCTGGCCTGGCAGCTGCCCTTCAGCGCGAGTCCATGAAACGTCACAGCAATTGTGGGCCGTCCTCCAAATCTTTGGCCCACACGCTGCAGGTTAAAAACACTGCTGGCTCCATGCAGGAGGCGAATGGAGCCACGCTCGCCTCAAAACTGGTCGACTATGGGCCAGCAGCTGTCACGAAAGCAAGCCAAGTTCGTCGCTTTCTCATCTCCGGTCAGCCAGTGGATGAGTCCATGGTCAACAATCTCTTGCAGGGAGCCATCGAGGAAGCCCGCGCCCATGGTGACTACGCCCACATCATCGAAGCTGATGGTGCTACCATCAAATCCCGCCAACTTGAGCTGGCCGAGGCTCGCTATCGCAATCGCATGAAGCGTGAGCTTGCCGGTCGAAAAGTGGGCTTTCCACCTTTTGATCCTCTCACTGCTGGTGTTCCAGATTATCCTGACGTCGACGAAGGAGGTGTTCCAATTGTTTACATACTGGGCTGGTGCCTTGCCCCAGCGTATCTTCGCAATAATCTCCAACACTTTTGTCCAGTATCGGCAATTGATTGCGCTTTCGCCAAACGACGGGGTGGAGGACAAGGCACTTTCTATCTTGAAGCTATTATGGGCGGGGATCGTTCCGTTCACATCGCATTCGCGATGCATTTGCTCGGCACGGAGTGCGATTATGGCTGCAACCTGCACCACAAACACACCAAGCTCGCGTACAATGACGCCTTCAATGCCAAAGGCTTCGTGTGCATCTCAGATGGAGGTCGGTCCCTCATTAAAGGGATTGATACGTGGCGTCCCGACGCCTTTCGGGCCCGCGACAATCGGCATCTCGCAGACGATATAAAATCTAAACGCATCCGGCGTCTTCACGCACAATTACATGTCATGCCGCCGAGCCGGCGCGACGAAGTTGATGCTATCTTCAAGAAGCTCCAGTCTGAGGACAAGGTGGCTTATGACGTCCTCACCAGTACTCCTCCGCAGCAGTGGTGCCTGGCATACATGCCTCCTGAGGCCGCCCATCACGGAAACAAAACATCTTCCATGGTGGAAGTGGCTGCATTCATGATGTTGCCGGCCCGCTGCCAAAATACGATGGCGGCTTCTTTCTTCCACACCCTTGCATTGGTTAGGACAAGATGGGTTGCGCTATCCCATTCCTTCAATCGTCCTCAGAAATCTGTTCCACTGCGGATCGAGCAATTCCACGTCGCAGCACTCAAACGAGCTTCGGAAAAGCAATGCTCCCTTCAGCCGCAAACCTATCAGCTCCTTGATCGTGAAACCATCTGCACGAATCCGGCATCCCTGGACGTGGACATCACGGTGCTCGTCCTCAGAGAGGGCCCGCTCTCCATCAGTCTAGCAGATCCGATGCACAAGGCTTGGGCATTCATTCACGGCGGCAGGGACTCGGTGCGCCAATCACACATCGTCAATTTGGCCTGCATTCATAGGCGTGACTGGTGGAACCTGTGTACCTGTCGACGAAACGGATATGTCGTTGGGTATTGTGCTGAGGTGACCTGGCTCCTACACGCCTTCGCTCTCACCGACCTCTTCCACAAGCCGTGGACCACAACGAAGGCTTGCCAAAAGCAGCTCGGCACCACGCCACCCACAGCTCTGTTGTTCGATCCCATTCGCACTCGAGTGCGTGAGCTGCAAAACAAGGGTGAGCTGAAGCAGCTCGTGCAACCTCGGCTTGTAAACGCACATCGAGGAGGTCGGCCCGAAGATGATCCTGTGGACCGTATGAAACCGGTTGCCGAAGTTCTCGCTGGAGCTTCTTCTGCGATGAAATCGGCCGCGCACGAGGCTGGTAACCATCGAATTCCTCATCTCAACCCTTCTTCCTTTGGCCAGAGATCCGCGTGTGGCACCAAGGGCGCAGCTGCCTCGGGTGCTACCTCCTGTGCAGGGATGGGGCTGGGCTCAGCCACCACCGCCGCCTCCACCACGGCCGCCGCATCAGCCGCCGCCGCCACCTCCGCCGCCGCTGCCGCCGCTGCCGCCGCTGCCGCCGCCGCCGCCGCCGCCGCCTCCGCCCCACCCGCCGTCCCATCCGCCGCCAACGCCAGTTCGTCTGCAGCCAAACAGGGTGGCGGATTTTCTTTTCCTTTGGATGTGCTCCACTCTGTTGGCTCCAAGAACGACGATCTCAACTTGTTTTCAAAAGTCAACCCATCGCACCCATCAGCATCTCCCAAGAGGCCAGAAGGAGTCATTCCGACTGTACACGCGGCACGCGTGCCAAC